>CM026174.1:409284-629693 GCA_014825975.1 Bombus haemorrhoidalis | reverse complement strand
TCGAACGTATCGGAACCATATGAGTTCAGCGGCGCGATTGATAAAAGTCTGTGTCGGAAAAACGATAGAATTAGGTTAGCTCGTAAATTACGCTTTGCCTTCCTCCTTTCTCTCCCCTCCCCCCCACCCTTCCTCTCTTCTTCTTTCTTTTAGTACGTGGTTCCCCGAGCGCGACTCTCGGAAGACGCTCGGACGATCTCGGGGAATGCTCGCGATCGTAATCTTTACGAGCAGAGTTATAGAGTATAATGATTTTACCAAGAGTCCGGCTCGGGTTAAAACTTCAGAGATCTCCAGCCTGTTTCTCACGAACCTAATCTCCGATGGTCACACGCCCCTCGTTTTTTATCCATCGAACGGCCCCTTCGCCGCGATTTTTATTTCTCACCGATCGTTATCTCGCTCCTTCGCCAAACCGCTAAACCGCGAATCGTTCGCAGGACCGAGGAAGGGATAATTAAAAGTTTTCGTTTCGCGAATACCTTCGATATTTGTATTTTATGTTTGCTCCTTCGTAGGAGTTTATATCCGTGTATGTATGAAACGAATAACAACAATAATAGCGATAATAAAATTTGATCGCTCCGGATCGCTCTAAGTGTCACAGATTTCAGATTACGATCTGGTCAATGTCGGAATTTCGATTCGATGATAAATCGATCGTAAAGCGGGCAGAGCTATAACGACTCGGCTAACGTGTTTGAACGCTTAATGCCTGGCACTCGGCGCTAGCAAAATTTCCGAATGTTTCGTGCGAATCACCTAATATCGCGTGACGGTTCTGCGATGGTAACCTCGAAAACGCGACACGCGTACGCTAGCGAGAGACCGGGCTTTCGATATAAACGAAATATAAATATCGATCGATGGGAGGGCGTTAAATACTTGTCGTCCGCGTTCGTGACTCTCCTTTCGAGTGCGAAGAGAAAGAGGCTGAAACAAATTGCTCCCCGATGATCAAATACATTGTCGCGACTCTTTAAATCCTTCTTCTTTTGCATCCTCTTAAACGATTTATCGCGAGATAAATCCGAGGATACTCGAGGTTTGTAATTTCTCTTATCCGTAGGTTTTCTCTTTCGCGGCACGCGTCGAACAATCGTTCGGAGCCTATTCGATTCCAGGCACATCGTAGCCGCGTCAATAAACTACCACTTCCGTGATTACCCGGCAAACAGGGGTAAATATATCGACGGAGAGGGGAGGGGGCGGGTTGGAGAAGGGTGGCGGATGGTGTTTTCTCGCTTCCCCTCGACGTCCGATTACTTTCGATCGCCAAAAGATCGACTTTCCGCCGTGTGATCGAAAATTTGTATCGCGAATGGCACGTTTGGTTTGCTCGCAACTCGATAAAAATCGTTTCTTTTCTCCTGTTACGTAATGGGATTTTCTTGGCGTAATAGCGTTCCGATCGATAATTCATCGAACAGGCTGGATATCTGAAGTTTCTCGAAGGTTCGCGGAGGTTCAGGGTTGCCGGGAATTAAAAATATCTGCTCACGCGATTCTACGTTTCCCTGGAAATTAGCGCGATAACGCGCCCGTTTCACCGGCGATCAATAAGATTGATCATTACGATTCCGATTATCGTTCGGATCGATCGCGAGCTGTCGTTAATATCGAGGCTAAAAGATGTACGGAATTTTTAATTAAGCCGCGTCGAAACGTCACGTGCCCGTGATCATTGGTGGGCAATGGTAAATGAGAAAAAAGTGGATACATGATCGTTGATACGGTGATTATCTAATGGGAAACGAGTTATCGACACGTGAAACAATGCTTGGCGAAAAATCGCGAAACGATAATGGATAATGGGGTCAAAATAATAATAAATAAGCGTGGAGAGTCACGAGCGAATAAATCCTCGACTGTCCCACGGTGCAGATCGTCGTTAATCCAGGCGATATGGTGTGTTACGCGAACCCTCGACCGTAGCGTAAGCCTGCTAATAATTTATTCAGCGTGCAGGACTACGCGATTACGTTTCTATTAGGATATGAGCGTTCTAGTGTCCTCGAGGGTGCCGTAACCCGCCGTGTTCCCGCCGGCTCCACCGGGAGTTTCACTTATCGTCCGGTTTTACCAGCGCAACGCTATGGCCCCGCTTTTTCCTTTCGGGCATTCCGTGCCACGGTGTATCGTCTGTACAGTCGGTACAGTGTCTGGAAAGTGTATTTTTCGAAATACGAATATGTACGAAAGCTAGAAGCTGAAATGGAGCAATTACGTTCAGCTCGGAGACGACGAGATCGAATTCGAGCGAAACGTGAAAGAGGAAATCGTTTCGTCGAACGGGGAAACCGCGATTCCCCTCATCTGCTCTTCACGACGATTGTCGACCTATCGTAAACGGAGCAGCGGGAGGAAAACGGAACAGAGCGTGACAGAACGGTCGTTCCACGTTTCTCGACACGCTCGTAAAAAAGTATTTCTCGGTTCGTTATCTGGTCGGGTTTTCGTTGGAAGTTGAGCGCGGTTGCATCGTTCCGTCGTCCATTTCGGTTAAGATCTCTCGGGTCGTATCTTTCCGAGCGACCGAGGAAGGCGTGTTTGTGCATAAGGGGGGTCATGGGTATCGGCGAGACCATATGGTGTCGCGTGCTACGTTCGCCAGACCGTGGAGCCCTTCCAGTTCGCCTCCATGACTCGCGCTATGGCTGCCCGAATGGCTTCTCGCTAATTCGTGGCCTCGAGGAATTTCGTGACCGCATCGAAGAGCCAAAGATCCAAGCTCCCGTGTAAGTGGCACGTACTCGCGCGAACCATCGGTCGCATGGACCACCTTAAACTTTCCACGGATCGTGCCTCGATCCGATCTCGCTGCCCGCTTGTCCGGCTTATATTCGCCCGCCAATCGTCCTCTCTTGGCCTCTGTTTCCCCTCGCGGCAAGGGAACAGATGCGACTCGTTCGGCAGCAGGTCGCTGTCCTGCTCGTGGCGTCCGCGATTTGTCCCGTTCTTCACCGTGGTTATTGTTTATCGAACAATCCCTAGAAGGACGAAGAAGACGCGCAGAATCGAACCTGGCGTATCAACACATTCGCCGATCGACACCCCTGAATAATGAACAGTGTTCGCCGCGAATAGTCGTGATCATCTAGCAACAAGAATACGATCGTTTCTTGGACGTGGATAGCGACAGCAGACAGTTAAGGAAATTGGTTCTCCGCGGAAATCTTAATCGTACGATTCCGATAGTTGCTCGGGACCGGCGGACCTTGATTGACGGATAAATTGGTAAGTCGCAGTCGAGGCGAGTTTGCGATGTCAGCAACGCAGGTGTTTCCTCCAAGAAATTAAACCGCAGCCACTTTTTAGGCCTCGCTTTTAATTGCGCTGTAATATCTTCTGAGCCGCGCAAGCCTTTACAGCAGCGACCATTAAGGCAGCTATTTTTGTATGGCGAGCGTTTCGTAAGATCGAAAACTCCAATTCGTAACGGACACGTCTTTTCGAAGAATCGAGTGACTTCTATCCACGCTTGCTGTATTTTGTTAGCTCTTCAGCTTCCAGAGTTAACTACGCACTGCCGCTTTTCATTTACCTTGCAAAATACGTTATCCTGGATTCTAATGCAACAGTTAGCTGTAGTTAATAAATTTAAACGCAACGCTCTCCTATTTATTTTAATACGTTGAATCCAGTCGATGCGATGAACGGCCAAGAAGAATTTACGTATCGTCGCACTTTGCCAATCTAGCGGGATTTTGTCGTGTTGCGTGTTGCATAAAGATCGAGGGTTTTAGGGCAGTTTCGTAGTTAAGAAACGCAGTTGTAGTCTATAAGTTTGTTCGCGAAACACACTTCTCTAAGCGTCTACGCCAAACTAGCGTCTACGTCCGAACACGATAATTGCGAGCGCGGTACTATATAAAATATTGTTCCAAGTTTCCAGAACCGTCTATATAAGTTTGTTCACTGGCGAGCACTCGCTTCTATTCTAGATAACTCAGTTACGTTATTAGATACTTGTTCCATGACGTGGTCAATCGCGCGTATAGGACAAATGAACCGGCGTGCGATTTTTCCCGGGCCTCGTCAAACAAAGTAACAGCTTTACGAGCAATTTTCGATATTCATTTGTCTCCATCGGACGTTTATCGGCCGCATATCTCGAGAGTCAGCCGAGTGTCGCGCCGCGAACGCAAACGAGAAATACTCGATCTTTCCCGTTTGTCTCCGCCTGTCTCTATTGGAAAGAGAATTTGCGCATTTGCTAGCAATCCTCCGAGCTACGAAAACGAGTCCCTCCCGAAATGGGAACGACGCACGGCGGTTTCTCTCGATTCCGATAACGGCCGTTGACCAGTTCGCAGAAAGAATGCTGTATCATTTATTTAATCGTGCAGCTCGTGCTCGCTAATGATCGGTTCGCTACCGCGAACGGACAGTTTCGGTAACCGGGAAATGGATTCGCAGGCGCCCTGCGGTGGTCCCGCGTTAGCCACGTTCCTCGCCCTTCGTCACAACCCGACGCGACGCGTTAGCAACGGAAGCATCGTCAAAGTCCTCTTCAGCGCTCCAAATTACAGCTGGCGTCTTCGAGGATCGTCGACGATCGTTACGAAACGATCGCGATTCGTCTCCGACCGGTCTCTGTCGCGTTTATTCCGTCGAGTTTTCGTATTTTCTGTTCGTAGACGGGAGAATATACGATATTTCTGGTTCTTCCCTTATCACGTCAAAGACATCACGTAAAGACAAAGAGTAATTGTTCTCGCGTGTTTGACCCGTTTGACGAAGAACTTTGGCATATAGGGTATTTTAACTGAACGGTGTGCATCGTATTCGATAAGGCGGCTTAATGGTAACGCGAGGGACACGAGAATCGTCGAACACGCGAGTAGACGCGGACGCGTTTCGACCGTGCAAGTGGAATCTGAGCGTGGAGATCGGTCGTTGAACGATTCGCCAGTTGGACAGGGAGCACGGGGCTGTCTCGTCAACGAATCAATTACGAGGAATCGCGTGCGAGACGAGGGAAGAATGGGAGAGAAAGGGAAAGAGAAAGGGAAAGAGAAAGAAAGGAAAAAGGGAGGAAGGTCAGCGCGAGAGGGAGAAAGAGACGGTTTGCTAGAGACGTTGAACGTTGTTTGACGGGCACCTGTTGCTGGTAGCACACGAGCCAATGCCTCTTTGGCTTGCACTCTCCTTCTCTTCCTCGTTCCCTTGCCTCCCCTTTGTGCTACTTTGGTCTCTTCCTTGGTTGGTTGCCGCGTGCTATTTCACCACGTCGCACCTTTTGTTCGAACGCGGATCGTCGTTTCGTCTGCTATCCACCGTTTCGCGATCCTGGTCGCGGCTAGTCGATCCACGAGAAGCTCCGTTTCCTTCGTTCCATGGCTGAAAATTATTTCGATTCGGCTTCGTCGTACCGTATTCGTGTAATAACGAAGCAACAATGAAAAAATCGTTGTCTATCGATACGCGTACCGCTTCGCAACGCTAAATTGCCTGCTAAATTTCATGCGAATCAGCTGAAATCACGAATCACCGTTACCTTTTAACGGCCTTTAACGTTCCGTGAGAAATCAGCAGGGATCAGCGGTGATCGGCGATGAGTCTCGCGAAAGCAACCGAATTGGAATAGGAATTACGCTTACCACACGCGGCTAATCTCTCGAGACCAGTTCTATTTAGACACGATCGTGGATACGGTCGTGGACACGGTCGTCGCTTGACGGAAATATGTTGGGAATTCTCTATAATTTACGAGCGCTGCCTTCTCGAACGCTCTATTATTGGACACGCACCGAATGACGCAACGATATTCGCGCCACTTCGAGAAATCCGGCATTTTTGCGGATACACGAAACTCGTAAACCGAGATGTCGAACTTACTACGATTACGCTCGTAAATGCACTATTCTCGTTCTCGCGTCTTATCTCGCTCGCAAAGTGCTACCCTATGGAGGAACCGCGGCGCAGTTCCCTCTTTCCACGCCCTTTTAGCCCCCATTGTGTCCAGCTTCCATTTTCGTGCTTTACTAACCCAGACGAGCAGTAAATCCGCGTATCTGGCTGCAAGTTCTCGTTTCTTTTGCCTTCTTGCGCTCTTGTCTACAAATTGGACTGGTTCTCGGTTTTTTTGAAGCGACGCGTTCTTACGCGAACTACAGCGGCGCTACGATTTATGGCCATTATATCCACGGATAGAGAACCGAGCGTGGCTATTTATCCGAGCGGACGTATTTCTAGAAATTATGTAACGCGATGAATATTTTATTAGGAAAGACGCAGACGCGTCTACCACGATTCCACGGCACGATGTACATTTTGTTTAAAAATTTCGTTGAAAACCTAGCCGAACAAAGATGAAAGAAAAGGGATTCACGTGGAAAAAGAGACGAACGGGAACAAGGGTAATTTTCATAACGAGTCCTTCGATCGGATAGAGAATATAGCGAGCGGACGAGAGAAAAGACAAACGGCAGAGGCAGGGTCGAATCTGTTCGGCGAATAGACAGGAGCAAGCGTGGAATTATCGTGCGGCTCTTATCCTATTTATCCCCCTTCCTTTTCTTCACCTTCCTCGTCGATCTTTTTACCTTTTGCTCGTCTCCTTTCGATCCTCCTCGCTCTCCGTCTCACTCTCTTACTCGCTTTCTCTTCCCCTCCCTCCGTTTCGGTTGGCGTGCAAACTCGCCGCAGTGTACAGAGTACACAGCACCGCGCAGCACGGGTTTATGGAGTGAGTTGTCGACTTACAACGGGTAAACCACCCGTCGTCGACGAGGGGAACGGGACGATGAAGCGGTCGTGTTGGCGGCGGGTGGTGGGCCGAGACGCGGAGAGGGGTTGTATCGGCGTGGATAAAGCGAGGAAAGAGGAGAGATATGATCTATACACATATTTTCTGGCCTCGAACGATACGGGAACCGCGCCGCGTACGCACGCTCCACCATTGTTCGACCCGCCACTTGAATTTGTTACATCGAACGTCGTTAAGCCGCTTAATTGAAACGGAGAATGATTTTTAGTCGAGCCTGCGCCGTCATCGTCCAGCGAAATCGCCAAACTACTGCCAGCCTCGCTGCCCTTTCGGTTTAATCCCTTTAAGAAGCGAAGGAATTTTCTACTCGTAGGATCGCGTCACGTTTATCTTTACGATTTCTCTCCCTTTCGTAATTTTCGTAATTTCGTAATTGCACGATTCTATATTGGCTTGCCGCCTGTCGATCGCTCTACGATCGCTCTATCGATGCTCGCGGCGTGACATCGTTGATAGATGAATTCTTTTCGACCAAGTTAATTTCGATAGGAGAAACGAGCGTGATTCTGTCACGGCGTGGTCAGTTTTAGCGAACGATGCGCAGTCGGCTGAGCATGGAAGACGCGAAACGTATACATGTATCTGGCGGGCGATCGGCCGAAAATGCACGCGTGAGCGATAGTTTACGGTCATTGTGGGATTATCGCGATAAATTATTGGGTGTATCGCAACTGCGCCTATCGGTATGTCGATAGTATTAATTGGGTCGTCGAGATTATTACCGGGAATGTATCAATAATAATTACCAGTGTACCGGAACGGCCGGGGGATTTTCGTCGAAATTGTAAACCCAAAACTTTAGCTTGTTTTCGGTCCGATCGTATTTTAACCAATTGCGGATGGCGATTCGACGTACGCTCGAGGAACGACGAAACGATACGCTCGTTCGTTGGCTATTTCATCAGGCGTGCTCGCGTCGATTATTCTCTCGAACTTTTCGAATTTTTACCTCTCGATCGTGCCCTCGTTTTCAACAGGCGAAAGGCGGCGATAACGTTGTAACATGTTTGACATAAAATCGAATCGAGAAATTACCGATAAGAAAGGCTCCTTTCTTATTTTCTTCGAACCGTGACGATATCTTTTAACGTTAGATAAACGTAATAAATTGCGACGAGAGTGGCGGAAAGAACGTGGCATGGCCGTGTCGATCCGAACAAACGGAAGAAGCTGTAATTACACGGACGAGATAACGCTGCGTGCCCCTCGAAGGGTTGAAACCTGGCCCATACGGTGGGTCGAACGGCCCACGGATGGTTGAATCTTCCGTAGCGTGCGCAGCATGTTTAACGATCCGTTTCTCTGTCTCACCGCCGACGAACCAGATTAATCTATTACCTTCGACCGGCACGAAATTTCGAGTGGCGAGCTGTTCTGTTCATCCCCTGGTCAGGGTCACGTGGCTTGCCGGGGGTTTTTCTACTCGAGTGGTGCTTCACGTGCCAGCCTAACCCCGCGATAGCTTTCACGGGGGATTAACGACCACGGTGAGAACTGCGCGCCAATTAACATATCAATCGCGCGATAAATGGATTTATTTTGCTTGCATCTAGCACCAAGCGTACCTACCACACCCGGATACAATGATACTTCTGGTTTCGATTTAGGTTTCCGTGGTACCAGCTTTCCATCGCTTCCGCTCGAAATTTTACGCCAAAGTAAACAGCATGCGTGCTACGAGTGTGCTCCGTGGCTGCGCTCGCCGCTTTCGTTGCATAGACGATTGCGTCAAGGCAATGCGGCTGCATCGAGATCCTCCTCTCCCTTCGAAATCGGGCGGAACCAGAGAGGAGCGGTGCGCTCCTTAATTTTTCCGTGTTCCAACGAAGCGTTGAAACGAGTCGGGTGTACGTCCGTTTCGGACGGTCTCCTTACGAAGCGTAGGCCTGTTTCGTCTTTCGCGTTATCTAATCTCACGACGGTGCATGCGATAATTCCCAAGTCGTAACAAGTTTGTTTAAAGCTTGTTAACGGAAAAGAGTTCGCTCGTCGTGCGGTAATTATTTAGAAAGCTAACGCGTTCTCGATTTCGATGACTTTGTCTCTCTTCCAGACGCGTTATCGGCGAACGGTCTCAGTTTTCCAGATATTCGGCAAAAGTCGTCGATAGGTACAACGAAAGATAAGAATTAGAATTTGGGTTAGACGTTGCTTTATCCGTATTCGCCGTAATTCACCGTGGTATCTGGCAAACTGAGAGAGTCCGCCGGTTACGCGTATAGGAAGAAGTTGTACAAAAATGTCCACCTCTGCGACATTTTACAAATCATCGAAACGAAGAAAGCGGCGACTTTCTAAACTTTGTCGTCATCGAGTTAACTTAACCGAGAGACATATAGAATTCATAGACCGTAACCGGATTAAAAGCATTGTTTGCTTGCGAAGATCTGGCAATTGTTTTAAGAGGGTTCCGTTTTTTTTCTTTTTTTTTTTTTCTAAAACGTTTTACAGGACCAATCGGGTTGTCTGGTTTCTACAAAAAACGTTCGTTGCGACAGACGGATGAAAGATCTGCGAGATACACGCTTTCGTCGAACAAACAGTATCCATCCGGTGCGAATACTCTTCAGGTGTTTTGGAAATTGTGCCAGATTCTGGTGGACCCGAGGTCCTATCCCGGGTCGCTGTATGTATCTATAATTCCTTGAAATTACATGTGTACATACGGTCGCGTGTGTGTGTTTGTTCTACGTAAGCGGCAGTGTTTGCACAATGCGTACAACCCAGCAGAGGGTGCGGGATGATACGAGCTAAATCGAGCACCACCCGAGTGTGCTTCATTTGTGGCCTACCGGCCTGTGAAATTCGGGGGTGCTTCTTTGCTGTACACCCCCTCCCCTGCAGCCGCGTCACCGTTTATCCCTCGGCTCACGATGATTTGTCGACTACCGGGGTTAGCGATACCGTCGGTGAGAAGTTTTTTTAGATGTTGGTAATGCAACTGATACAGCGAGATTCTAAATTCAAGCGTCGATAGCAGTGGTGGTGGCCGATCGATGGTGGTGGACGTCGAAGGCAGCAAATGTTCGACGCGTTTCTTAACGTTTCGAGTTCTATTTGCGCGCTATTATTCTGTCAAATTGTAAGAAGAGTCTTATCTTTCGTCCCGATCTGGCAAAGTCGGCTACACATACACATTACAATTATACATATATATATATATATATATATATACACACACACATTACAATTCCATCTTGGAGGCGGGATGAGGCGTGTTTATTTGGATCGCTGTTGTTTCTCACGAGTTTGAAATAAGCGATATAGCAACGATCGACCGGATCTGAGAGGAATTAGGATGAAAATTAATTCGTACTGCGGATAGAAGAGCAACAGCGAGCGGAAGCACGTTTCGTTGGATTCGTTCGATGGAAACACCGTTGCTCGCAGCAGCGTCGTTAAATTAATTCTCCGAGCATTTCTTTACAGGCTTCTGAAAATGGTAATCGCTTTCGGACCCTATCATCTACCATTGGAAGGAGGAAGGGAATCTTTTTATTTTTATGGTTCTCGTTCATTCCCATGGATGGTTAATGCGAGCGTCGATTTATGGTAATTGCGGTCGAAACTCAGAGTTCGCTAGACTCGAAAATCGTTCTCGTTTTTTACGTCGTATTCGAGATTGACCCTCTTCGAGTCGTGTCTTGTATATTTCACGTGGGCGAGCCCGTGTGCGTTCCGCCTCCCGGTATCTTTGAAAACTATCGAGCCCCGTACACCGGAGCTGATTAGAATTTTATTATCGCGGAGAAGCATAGGGAGGGAAAGAGAGTGGGGGGGGGGGTCGGCGAAAAAAAAAAAAAGAGAAGAAGCAGGGAAGAGGTTTCCGAAGGGTGGCATATGGCGCGACTCTTCCAGCTTTTGAAGTTTCGGGGATGAAAGAGGCCGCCGGTTCTCGAGTTTACTTGACTCTTGTCCCGCCCTCCGAAGGATTCTCTCTTCCCCTTGCTCGTTTCTTCCTCTTCCTCATCCTCTTTCTCTTCCTCTTCTTCCTCTTCCTCTTCTTCCTGCGAGTCCTTACTCACGAAACGAGCTACAATCCCTCGTTCCCCCGGTTCCGAGTGGCTCGACTTGTCTTCCGAACTCTCGAAACGACTAGCACCGGGCAGGGGTGGGGAGGAGAAGGAGGAGGAGGAGGAGAACGAGGTTGGCCAAACATCCGCGTGAATTCTGCAGTTAGCCTAACTCGCCGCGAAAGGACCCCTGGACACTCTGGAAAAGTTTCACGGAGAACCTTTTGCTACTAGCAGTCGCGATGATAATTTGCCCGAGCGGAAACTCGCTTTCGAACTTTGCGAAATTTCACCTCGTTTCTTCCGATTCGCCAGAGATTGAACGGCCGATACATTATGGCGTTCTTTTACATTTTGCCTGTCTTACGTTTCCAAGATTCTCTCGTGTTTTCCCTTTTCCCTTTTCCCTTAGGGGAAACTCGAGCGACCATTTCGCGAAGCGTTTCCCTCCGGTAGAACTAATAGAAATTTTGGCTCGACGTATTCGGATAATGTACCCTAAGTACAGCCATATAAGATAACAGTAAGTGGGGTGAACTAGGATGGATAACGCCATCCTTGCTCCACACAGCTCAGTCACCTACAGGGTTCGCGTGTATATCCAACTTTCCTTGTAATTTATTACGATCGACCTACGTTCCCCGTACGACCTTGCGTATCCTCGTTTCTTCTCTCCACATTGAACGCTCTTTCGTTCTCTCTCTCTCTCTCTCTCTCTCTGCAGCTCTATTCGATATTTTCCTCTCGATGGTCGGTTCGCAGTTTCGTTCAACATTCACGATTTTATATATTCCCACTTTTTTCTTTTGCCGGATCAACGTCCAGATAATTCGGATACATGGACGTAACTCTGTCTCTTAATACCATGAGAATTGATTTCTCGAGTTGAATTTAATCCTTTCGGATAAACGACGGTCGAGTCGGCGTTGATCCGCGTTATTTCGTGCGGGTCCAAGTTTAGCCCGCGATCGAGCTCTCGACACCGCTGACGAAGGAAAATCGGGCAGACCGATCAATTTCGGGGAACAATATTTTGCAGTAGTTTGATATTTCTCATGAGTATCGACTATAGTTTGGGACGTACGCTATAGCCAGGATGGGTAGGTAGACTAAGCGGCGGAGGTTGGTACTAAATCTCACCCTAAAGCATCCCTACCGAGCCACCCCTAACTACGCTACTAGTGCTCCTGCCACCCCTCGTTCAGTGTCTCGCATTGGCGTAGCTTTCGTCGCAGGCAACGCAGGCCCAGATATTTCTTCACCATCGGTTGTCCGTCTATGACGTTCAACGCGTTCGCTTTTCAACCTTTCGGTACATTCGTTTCTTTCTCACGAAACTTTCACCCTAGTTGCGTTCGTACGTTTCAATTTCATATCGAATATTAATCAAACGCAATCGGAGGATCGTCAAGGGGACGTTTAGCGTGTCGATTCGCTGCGAAAGGACGGAAGAACGTGGCGAGAAGTTAATCGAGCAGAGAGCGTGAATTTTTTTTCCGATGAAAATTCTCCGTGAAGCGGAACGATCGATAAGACGAACCGCGGTAGCCTCGCATCGCTCGCGAGAACCGTGTGTGCCGCGTAAAGAGAATTAAAAGAAAATAGAATGGCGCGTAGTGAGCGAACGAGAGAGAGAGAGAGAGAGAGAGAGAGAGACACGTCCCTCTCGATATGGTCGTTGGCTTTCGTTTCCTTTTTAGGAGACCGGGCTTCATCCACGTATAAGCGTACATATTCCTCGTATGTTATGCGTTTCTCTCTGTTGCGGTTGCGGCGCAAACCAGCGGATCTAGGGATCGACGTGGTTGGATAACGTCGTGCGCTGCCTCGCGATCGAGATTCGTTAGGTCGATCTATATTTGGACGAATCGATCGGCGGGAGGGGAAAATACACCGCTAGAACAACCTCGATTAAGGCTAATCGGGATTAATCTCGCGGATCTCACAATGAGAGAGACCTCCTGTTCTTCTGCGTCTTCGCCTGGCCATTCCGCCGAGAGCCAGCGAATTAAAAAGAATTAATTAGAGAGATTAGATATAGAGTCTCGCTAACGACGAGTCAGCCTCGCAGCAAGTCACGCAGTGATTCTTTTCGCAGTCGCGTGTGTTCCATTCCGATGCATAAATCTATCGAAAATTGACCATTCGTTAGTGGCTTAATTAACCGAGTAAACAACGGTGGAACGCGGAACGTGCGCGTAATCGAGATTTATTTCCTCATTCAGACCACCTTTTAACGTAGTCATCTCCCACTCCAATCCGTTGCCAATTGTTCTTCCGTATCATCATCCCCTCTTCTTCTCCAGAGAGATCCCAGCTCTCCTCACCCGTGTACGAATATTCGATTCACCCGCCTGTAAAAGAAAGGAAGGAAAAAGCAAGAGAAAAAAGAAAAAAGAGGGGAAAAAAAAGGAAGAAGAAGAAGAAGAAGAAGAAGAAGAAGAAGAAGAAGAAGAGGAAGAAAAGGCCACGTTACGTAATACGAAGGTCTCAGAATTTCGTTTGTGATCCAACGCGATGCGCCTCGTATTTCCATCTTTCCGGAGGTAGAATCGATTCGATAATTTTCCCAATAGAATCGATGGTGGAGCGACGTCCAGAATACACAAAGCCAATACTCGGCTACAAGCTCCGTGAGTCGCAAGAAAGGTCAGATTAAGCCCTTTTCCTTCCTGCGCTGTCGAGCAATTCCGTTTTCCATTGAGCTTACGCCAGTGGCGTCGCCCCCAACCCGTCTCTATATACCCCGTCGCCCTGCAGTTAATGTGTTCCAGGGTGGAACCCAGCCCCCCTTGGCTCCCCTCCTCCCAGACCGCCCCCAATTTCAGCCCTCTTTCCACATCTACCCTTACCGTTTCCCTCTCTCCAACCTCCGAAACCCACCCAACTCAGGATCTCGGGTTTGCCTCAACGAGAGAATATTTCTCTTTCTCGCTCGCGCCCTCTCTCTCTCTCTCCCTATCTTTCTCTCTCGACCCCTCTTCATGCTTGGCATCTTTCTCTCCTTTCGTTTCTACGCTCGTATTCCGGCCGTTCTCTTTGTCTTCTACTCGTTCGCCTTCCTCTTCTCTGTACGCGTTCTCTCTTTGTTTTAGAAATTAGAAGCGGATTACCGAATCCCCTTTTCAGCTGCGCTGTTATTAACTATTACCTTTTAGCCATTCACCCTCGCGCACACCGAACGAGTTGTACCGGGAAATTAAATCACTTTTATGGAACTTTGTATTCGCGACGATTCTTTCTCCCCGCGATATAACGGGCTAAATTTTCGGGGGCATAGGTGCGCGTTCTCCCTCGAATAAACGACGTATGTTTCAGCTGTTACCGTTCCAGATTTTACAGTCCTGTCATCTTTTTACCATTTTTCCTCCTCTATGTAATCACATGGTTTCGTTACTTCCATCTAGCTCCATTTTTACAACACGATCCTTTCATCGGTTCGTCAATCGTTCGTTCGTTCGTTCGTTCGTTCGTTCGTTCGTTGATACACGCGATTTCGGACAATTTTCGCGTTATCTAAGGATCGACCTTAATTAGACGAGCGAGAGTCCGGGAGGCTCGTTGCGAGACGCTCGGAATGGCACAAAGTACGGAGTTCCGTCTACTCGCCGGAGAGGCTTTTTGTCGGATCCTCGTGAACACGCTCGACAAGGAGCATCAGCCGACAACGACCGCGGTCTTATGATTTTTTTTCCTGCCTCTGAACGGGGGACCATGCGACGACGAAGGAGAAGAGGCGTCCGGGTCGACGACTCTCCACCTCTCTTTCTCGTCTTTCTGTCTTCTTCCTCTTGTCGTATTCCCCGTCGTTTCCTCCTCCTTCTACTTGGATGTCTTCACACATCGGTCGAGGCGCGGAGAGCCGCGCCGATGATCGCGAGGAGTTGCAGTTTACACAGTTGGCCAGGCGAGGTTACCTAATTATTTGTTGCCCGTTGCCAATGACGAAACGTTCCTTGTTGCCGTTCCAGGTTACCACCGTGTCTTTTCATCGCCTTCTCGTTACCCTTTTTCCTCCGAAAATATAATATAGTGCTTGTTTCTCACGGGCAGAACTCGTGTACGTACGGCGGACGAGAAGAAACACAAACAAGCTCGCTATCGCGTTTTCTCTGTGACGTTGCAAAGATACGCGACACCGTTACTGCGCTCTACTACCATGCCTACTACTACCACGTAGCATCCATTTTCTTAACGAATTTCCTCATCAACGTACTCATCGAACTGCATACGAATTCGTGCGAAAGTCACAGTAGAATGGAGAGAAACAGTTGTTAGGTACGCCGTGCTTTTTTCCAACCTACGTATTTATATCGGCAGATTTAATTCTTAAAATCGGCAACGTAGATCAAAGTAATATTCGGCAACGCACCGTATACCAGTGATCTCGAGGTGGGGACTAGCGGTACGACAAGTCCTTTTCGAGATTTACGGCGGTCGTATTATTGCCAGCAAGTGCACCGCGGGAGTCCTGGGAATCCCTGTGGCCCTCGACCATACAACGTAAAATTCGAACGTGCTCGGGGGACACAGACAGAATCCATCCTGACTTTAGTATCTCTCTTCCAAACCAACTTCACGCACCAAATTCTTGCTCATCGACTCGATCCACGAATCCGAATTACGCAACTACGTGTAAGAGCGCGCGCCACGTCTTCCTTACACGTCTTTGAACTTGACGAACTTTTCGAATACGTTGCCTGAAAAACGTCCGTGAATCTGGGTAGAAGATATATCTTCGCGTGAATGAAGACAAAACGAGGATGACAGGTCAAGGAACCTAACGTGCTATATTTTTCACTGGAAGGGAAAACAATAAATTTTATGGTTCGAAGGTGCGTAAAAGAGAAATTTGCACGTACGTGGACGATCCACAAACTCTAGCGTTCCACGTTTTATTGGGAAACGACGAGGTTATCCTACCCGGGACAGATACCTTTCCAAGCATTTCAGCCGTACCTTGCTGGTGCTCCATTGTGCCGGCAGTTTTGTTTCCTTTGGGTTTAGTTTGGTACCTGTCGGTTCTAATGATTTTATTGCCCGTAGTTTCGAAGGTTATTTACACCTGACGACAAGCGTTTCTACGACGCACGGTCGTTCGGTTTGACTTTACCGTGTCTTATTGTTCGGCTTATCCTTCTACCATTTATTTCCTTGCTCTTGAATCTTTGCGCTAGCGTTTTTCTCATTAGAAAAAAAAAAAAAAAGAAAAAACAGTTCTCAAGGAACCTTGCATGTGTTCTTCAGGTAATAATTTTACCTCTCGTCGTTTTCTACGACCGTGCAGAGTCGATCGATTCGATCCAAGCATTCGCTTCGAAGTTCGAATCTTCGATCAAATGCCTTCAATAGAGAAGGTCTTTGCAACGATTGATGTCAATTCGTTTGGTTGTCGTTGAAACAAACTCGACGACAACTAGAGAATACAACGACTCGCGAAAGTATTCGAACGTTTGTAGAAACTTTCTATGCGTATGGTATACGACGAAATATTTTGAAATTTCGTTGCCGCTGATGTTAGACCCGATTGCAATAACCAACGATATTTAACGAGATCTTTAAACGTTAATTATACGTTGATTATATGTATTTCAGACAACCTTACTCGCGCTATACACGTACTGATCATTTGCCAAGCGTGTTTGTAGTAAACTTGTTTTAACGTCTCGCGTCTCGACACAGGGTTAACGAAATTAGGAAACGTTTTATACGACGAATGTTTTCTTTGACAAAAATTTGTTCAAATTCTTTCGTATGACCATCCATGGACTGTACATTTCGTACGGACGAATCGATCGTTTGGAAAAAAGAAAAAAAAAAAGAAAGAAAAGAAAAACGAAAGAAACTGGATATCGTATGGTTTTGGCAACTAATTAGCGGGCAGCGAGTGTCTTTCGATGACCGCGATATCTCGAGGAAACTTTTTCCATCGTAGAGGTTACGCTGGCCATATCCGGATTTCAGTCAGGAAAACTGGAACTCTCGTTCGTTTGCCAAGTGGGTTAGATTGGGTCGGGTGAGGTTAGGTAATTATATACCTTCGGCCAGTCGCGTGGGTACGACACTAAAATTACTCACGAATTTCCAACTAACGAGCTCTACCTTTGGCGCCACGAGCCATCTCGTTTGTCTTCCCAGACAGATTTTCCGAAACCGCGGCATCGCCGCGAGTCTTCCGTCCTCCCGAATAAAGATATTTTCGCCTAACAGATCGTTTAGCGACACTTCAACACGCAGAAACATCGTCCGTCCGCTCGCAGAATTAATGTTTTGCGCGCGTCTCTCTAACTGCTAATGACATTGCTTTTCGAAGGCTTCGCGTCCCTTTATATTTTCGCGATCTCCCGTTAGATCGTTCGCTTTTCGTTAAAAACGACGATACGCCGCGATAAAGATGGTCGCCTTACTTTCGCGTATGGCTATTCATCTATCTATATAGCTATTCTAAAAAATTATAGCTTTTCAAAAAAGTTGGTGATACGTTTATGCGTTGTCGCAACAGTTACAAGCCCGTACGTACAAAGAAAGAGTCGGCAAATATCGAATGACAAACGATATTTGACGAGAAAGAGGAAGTCGTGGCGGCGAAACGCCGCATCGATTATCGAGAATCGAAAAAATTGAAAGGACATTGACGACCTTCGAACGGAATCGAAAGGGAAATGCCTGTACTTGGAGGGTACGAGCTTCTGGCGGTCGATTCGTCCGATTTCGTTTCGCATCCACGTACCGAACGAATCGTCCCGCGCCCACCTTTGTTTCTCCATCGGATCTCGTGTAACACGGAGCTTTTGTCTCCTGGAACAGCGGCACTTTCGCGTACACGGGGAGAAGATATCCGCGCTCGCGCACCGCCGTCAGCCACCTCTCTCCCTTGCTCTTTCTCTTGCTCTCTTTCCGACTCAACAAGTGGACCGATGTTTTCGGCGTGGTACATAGCCGGCAGAGAGCCAGAGAGCTATCCACCCACACTCGCAGCCCGGCTTGTCGTTGTTACACGAGTGCCGGCTTGTGCGGGCAAAAACGCTGGCCCTTCGCGCTAGGGGTTGCTTCCTGTGAACCGAGCATCAGCGACGAGGCGAGGGGAGGATAAACGAAAACGCTGCAGGCCCGAGACCACTGCACGCCGTGGAAAGAAAGAGAGAGGCTTTGCTGTACACTCGCTCTGGGACCGAAGAGAGGCAGGCAGGCCCTGTGGTTTCTAGTAACAGCTTCGAAATCTTTCGGATATACCTTGAACTCGGATATTTGCGTGTTTACGAGGAATTCGAATAGGCAAAAATACGCAGCATGCGTGCGCCTAACGTGCAAAAGATATATAATAAACCATGTTGCAAGTACGCTGATCGTTAATGACGTTCAACGGCCGAAACGGAACTCCGTTTAAGTTTTATTTCTTTAAATCGCGCGCATAACGATACACGTATTCGCGTAAAATTTGCACGCTTCGACTACGACTACGATAGACGTTACTCTGGCCGTTAGTTTCGAACGCAATTTTCACGCCAAGAGTAGGATTATACAGGTGCTGTTATAACTATCGACTTGGCAAATCGTGTAACAAAATCTCGATAAACCGTAAGACGCGTGCGATCGAACCGGACACGTTTGAAAACGTTAACGACGCGATTGGCCAGTCTACGGTGTAAGAGCGCGTCGGTTTAACAAAAATCGGGAATTAACGAAATGCGATTTTTATGGCGTTTGCGGGAAGATTTAACAACGGCATCGAAGATCCGTGAAGCGTAATTTTCGAACAGAAGAACGAAAAGATCTCTGCATAATGGATTTAAATACGTAGCCGTATCTGTCGAAGAGTAGATGATATTTAGAATTCGTATTTGGTGCCGGGAAGACAGGTGAACGGTGTTCGGTGTTGATCGAAGAATGGCTTAGGGACGAAGAAAGCGATATTGTAAAAAGTTGGCTTGAAAAAATTTGTTCGTAAACTGAGTGGAAAGAAATTCGAATACCCATCGCTATCCGCGCGTCGTGGGAAGGGTGGTGGGGATGGTGCCGCCGGCGGAGGTAGTGGGGACGCAGACTCACGGGGAAGGGGAGTGGTGGGGAAGCTGCCTCCCTTCGGGAAGCGTCAGTCTCGTCGCGTACCGTGAACCGAACGGAGCCTTCGTCGACGCTGCTGCTCTTCCTCGTTCGTTCATCCCCCTCCGACTCCTTGCGATCGTTCTCTCCTCTCGGTTTCAAGTTTCGTGTTGGCCGAACGGTGAAGTAGGAAGTTTGTGACCGTTTTTTGGTGCTATCACGCATCGAGTGTTCGCATGGACGGTAAAACAAGCAGTGTAAAGTAACGTGAACTATACGATACGTAGATCGTACGGAGGATTCGCGAGGATCTGTACGCACGTATCGTAGATATCGCGGAATTTTATCGTAGCGATCGACGCTCGAGTCTCGGCGACTGCAACAGAAACAGGTGTTCAAAGGCTGATCGGAAAGCGACGCCACGCGAACGATGGTGCGGAGGCGGGCGGGTGAATCGTAGTACGGCTACGCGATGCGTCCTCGTGGTACGTGGCGTCGGTGACTCGAGTCGTACACATTTTTTTCCCCCCGTCTATATACCGATATGGTTCTATGAATATTGAGAGAAAAAGAGAGAATCCACGATGCGTGTTACGTTCGATAGAGATTCGTTGGACGGTAATGCTTCGTTCGTTGGCCTTCTTCTTCGTCGTCGTATATACTGATATACGCTTGGAGAGAATTGGTATTTACGTGTTGCTCCGTTTCTCGAGTGCAGTCGTACACAATATCCGGCTCCGGTAGCGTGACCGAGCAGCGAGTATAAATACTGGCGGCGAACGAGTTCGGTTCGTCGGACGATGAGAGCGATAAACAATCTGTATTGGAACGCGATCGTCGGCCAGATTTGATAATATCGATCACGGTGACTCGTCCACGTTGCCAGAAATCCGTCGTAGCCGCAGAATGCAGTCGAACACGATACTGCGCGATGTCACCAGCACCGAGAAGCTGATGGGAAACAACAACAATTTGAACAACAACGGTTCCCCTGGCGCAGATATAATGTTCCAGATGGAAGATGATAGTTTAACGCAGCTTGGAAGCGTGTTTCAATCGGCGTATCAGTCGATCGTCGGAGGTAGTGCTCAGGTAAGGGAGAAATTGATGAACGTTTTTCTCTCTCTCTCTCTCTCTTTCTCTCTCCTGTCTCTCTCTCGCTCTCTGTTTATCTCTTTCTTTCTTTGTTCCTTTTTGTTTGTTTATTTATTCGGTAAGAGAGGATACGATATATCGTTTCGCCGATTTCATACGCTACGTGCGCTTACCTTCCTCGTCTCGTAACACGATTATTTGGTACAGTCGCGATTCGCAGTCGGGCCGGAGGAAAGTTTGATTCGTTGTAGCCGAGAAAGAGTTTCTGTTACTCGGTGGGGTTGCTGGCTCGTCCCCGTTGAAACGGGTAGACCGGATGCACCAGTTGGAAACGAGTTCCTTTCAATCTGGAAGTTTTTCACGGTGCACGGAGTTTCCCTGTAAATCCGATTGTGCGTCGATTGAAAATAGGGGCACGTTTACGATTTTCTCTGTGTATCCGACGGAGCGTGTGGAGCACGCCATCGGTCCGCTGACGTCAGGATTACGTCACGAACATGGCCGTCGTCACGTGGGCGGGCACGTCGGTCGTTCGCTCTTTTTGCGCCGGCACCCTTCTTTTCTCTTCTCGCGCTCGCTGTACCGCACGCTTTTCAATTTTATTCCTACTGGAATTTCGAAAGTTCACACGATCCGAAGGACCATCTGTACGAACCTGTGCACGAACCGTGCGAAACGAAAGGTGGGGGGGGGGGAAGATGGTCGAGATCGGAGACGGGACAAGCGTCGTCGATCGAGCGTTTCGGGCGCTTAAAATTTAAAGATTTCCGAAAAGCGAAGCGAATCGTGCTGTTTCTCTTTTCTCCGCGTCGACGTAGCTCGAGACGTCGCGATCCGTTGGTCGTTGCAAACGCTTGCCCTTCGAACGGTCAGCTAGAAAACGGGATTCTCTAACGCACGTACGCAGAAATTGATCCACGAATTGGTACGATTATCTCCGGGAAGACAGAGTCCGCGTAATAAGGCGTCGTGGAATATCAGAAACTCGGCAAGGGACTCGTCTATTTCGACTCGTATGGCAGCAGTGAGTCATCATCATCCCTGCATTGTTTCGTTAAATGGAATTTCTATCTAATTTAAATGCGGCTTAGCCAGAAATAATGCGATTATGCGTTAGCTTATTCTGTTTGTTAATCTCCTTTGCACACCATTGTCACCCTGACGGCGAACGAGGCAGAGGCAAAGCGAGAGAACGAACGCGAACGGAAAGAGACGAGACGAGAGAACCTCGATGTTCCGCTGTACCCTCCGCACTTCCTCCCTCCACTTTCTGCCGTTTTGTACGGCACTGTACATTATTTCAGTACAGTCCACACACAGCCGCTAGATCCTCTCTGGCTTATGGAGTGGTCGCAGCGGTTCTCCTTTTCCAGTTGGAACTTTAATTTCTTCTTAATCGCGCCTCCGGAAGTTGCATCGTTCGATAAATCTCGCCGTTGCTCGTGGAACGTGTTTCACTCGCCGCTAAACGCAACTGCGCCCACGTTCTCTCTTTTCCCTCTCCGCGTGTCGTCGCTTCCATTTCGTAGATTCTCCAGATCTAGATGTGGCGAAGATCGATCCAAGTTTTCTTCTAATAGGAGCATTCGTTGCGCAACTCTCGAGCAATTTTCGTTTCACGACCCGTTTTCGTTTCTCTTTCGGCGGCTTATTAGCGGTACAAAAGCGACGTCGATTACAAAAGACTCGCGTCACCACGAGAGACAACAGGTTGCCTCGGTTAGTCTCTCCTACCTGAATGACGTTAGATCGACATCTGCCGGTCCATTATTCCTCAAACTTTTGCAATAGCTTCTCCAAATTGCCAATTACAGCAGAGAGACGTTGATTGCCGCTCCAACCGATATCGAAATTCGTCACCGCATTAAACTCGCGCGATTAAAAATCGAAGAAGAAATTATCTCCATCTTAGAGTGGCTCACGGAACAAATAGCAATCTTTCATCGATATATTATCAACGTTTTCGCATCTTATTAACACCGTTACTCTTGCGTTTACCGTATCCTCTATCCTTCGATCTGCGCGGTTGGTCGATTCGGTTAGAAAGGTTCAAGAATCCGAAGATAGGGAGTTTGCCAAGTAACCAAACATACATACATTGTATATATATATATACATATATACAAGTACGAACGCCGATTTTATTATCGCATACTGTCTTTCAAAGTTAATTACGTCGGACCGTATCGTGCCATTGTACGTATAATTGATCAGAATTTGACGATAGACGGTTCACGTGCGATAGACGTTATGCAAATATTTTGAAATCTTAATAACGAGATGTTGGAGCGGACAAAACGAAACGGCAAATAGCGTCAACAGTTAATACGATTACGCGATATTCGATAAACGATAAACAAACGGATCGAAGCGTTCCAGTTAACGGTTCATTGTCGTAAGTGACATTGTCTCGATTAAAAATCTTATTTTAGCATCGAACGGAGGGCAGCGTCTCGTCGTACGCTAAAATCTCCTTCACGTTATATTATTATAATTTTAAAACGTACTTCGCGATACGTTCGTAATTGAGCGTTGAAAAGACTTTCGCGAGCCGCTGTATTTGTCCAACGGGAATCCTCGATCCAATTACGTAACTCTAACGAAGGTAGGGCGATAAAAACGTCGGAAATTTGTTAGAGCAGAGCCCTTTTATCGGCCGTCGATACGCAAGAGGGCGAAGGTTGGCCTTTGTTTCACCTCTTTTTTTCTCACTCCTTTTTCTCCGCTATTTCTCCCCGTGATCTCGATTTCGAGCGTCTGGCGAAACCAGTTTTTGATCGGGTCGACGTAAGGCTAGCCATTTCCGGTCCGTGCTCCTCCCTTCGTTCGTAGCTCATATCCGGTACGACACTTGCAACGTTCGAAACGTTCAGCTCTTCACGGCCGGCCCTCGAGGAGCTTTTTTCCGCGCTTTTGTCGGGCGCAAAATCTTGGCCGAGTCATCGTCGGAGGAGGCGGCCACTTAAAAATACGACAACAAAAAGCGGTACGTTCGTTATGAAAGCGTTATCTCTCTTTGGACCAGACTTAATTAGCCGCGTGCTCGCGCGCGTTCATTTTTCCGCTAAAAGCGGAGTTGCAATTAAGCGTTTAAATTAGCCGCTCGCCGGCCGCGTAAGTGGCCAACGGAATACCGTTTCGTAACCCGTAACGCTGTGCTGTCGATTCTCCGTCAGCTTCGATCGCCTTCCCTTTTCGAGATCTCCGCGATATATCGATATATCGCGGAGCGTTATCGGCTCTCGTTACGAGATTCGAAATTTCCAAATCTTTTGTACAACATATTCGTAAAAATCGTTCGTTACGTCGATGATCTACTTGCTTCCGCTCCCTCGACCGAACCTCGTTCGTTCGACGTTTACGTACGTACACGCGTCTGTTGCGTTCCACCGCGTTAAATACGTGCGCCGTGCGCACAAAAGGGTGCGTCGCGAGGGACGAAGGAGCGAGAAACGGCGAGACGAGTTTGCCCGTGACGTGGACAGAGGAGGGAAACGAAGGGAAAACGAGAGAAACGAGAGAAACGAGAAAGCGAAAGTGTGCTGTTGGTCGATTGCGGTGGTCCGACGGTGTGTTCTCAACGGTTCGATTAAAACTCGAAATTCGAGGTGAGCGTCGCGAGCGCTGCTCTCGATCGTGAAAGCTGCCCGGCGATCGGGCCGATTTTACGAGCTATCCACACGCGCGGTCGTTGTCAGAAAAGCGGCATCGTTCGACTTCCAGAAGGTCGGCCGTAATTGCTGCTGAAAACCGGGGATTGAATGAAACCGATAGGACCCGTTACGTTGCCTCGTTTCACCTGTCCGTCCACTCGGTTAACGACGCAGTCGCTTCGGGACCAGAATTTTATGTAAATAGGGGCACGAGCCTGCGACGTACGGTAACGTTCGGCTTAAGGGCCGTGCTCGCGATGGAATATCGACCGTTTCCGAGATAATTCGACATTCGATGTTTAGAATCACAAATTTCATTCCCGATAATCGAGCTCGTCGATTTCGGCACTCGACTCGCGTGAAAGGTGCGTCGTGTGCTCGCCATGTACTCGTATCGTCGAAGCAGCGAGCGAAGCTACGGTTACGGCGAATCTTTACCGATAACGGGACGGATGGGGTTGAATATTTCGGCCGAGATTCGACGATATCGGCGCGTTTTTCATCGCTGCACGGAGACTTGACTCGAACGACCGATTGTTGCGTTTCACGAGCAATAAATCGATACGGTATTATACAGCCGGTTCTAGTAATTATATATAGATGAAAAAAAAAAAGAAAAAGAAAGAGAAAAAGAAAAAGAAAAAAGGGCCTGTATAAATCGTAAACGCGAGTTTCTACGATTGTTAGATTGGACGAAACGACGGTCCGTCAGCAATCGTAATCCGAATCGCGCATCGTGCATGATGGGACGTCGATGGATATCATCGAGGTAGATCTTGAGAGTGAGAGTCACTGGCGTCGCGAGGGCTAGGTTAAAAGCGGCAATGAATAGAATTGATATAAATGGGACGGCGACCTGGCTGCTCCGGTCTCGAAGCTGATTGTTTTTTCTTTCCCCTATCGTCGAATTGGCCGGCAAGTGCCACTTTATTACTGCAACCAGTACGTTTTCGAGCATTCGTCGAACGATGGCTCCTTCGAACGCTAGCAGGATACTCTCTCCTCCTCCTCCTCCTCCTCCTTTCTATTCTATCTTTCTAACGGGGCAGAAAATTGCACCTCATAAAGATACCGATAAACTCTCTCCCGTCTTACGATTATCAACGTTACTGCGTGGACCCAGCTGCTATTTTTGGTGGACCGGAGTAAATTTCAATTCCGGAATTTCCCGTGAAACGATAGCGAATTGTCCGAAACGGCGGACGAAAAGCCAGAAGCTAGAGGGTCGACGAATTTCCTGCGGCATGGTTCCGGTTGATCGTCGCTGCCCGTCTCGTAATCTATGGTTGGGATTAGCATTAGTACTTAGGCACGTATATGTAACCCATATGATCACGCTTGTAGCTACATCTCAGCACACGTACGAGCGACTGACCGCACGCGCACACGCGCGTGTCCCAGTCCACTACGACAATTTGCGTCCGACAAGTACACACGCGTAAATAGATACTCTGGCAAGGAATATACTCGCACGCTCACATACGCGTAATTAGACGCATACACGCGAGCCTGACACATGCGAATTCGCTCGCATACCAGCTACTCGCGTGACAACAGTGTATCCCTGCGCCTGGAGCTCTACTAATAGCAGTATCCTAGGATTCAACGCGCGGCGACTGATATATCCATTCCTCGTAACCATTATCCCTTGCCTCTGTTTGCACGGGTACGTAACGCGTAGAGACACGCGTATTCCGCATGCACGCGTGCACGTGCTGCTCTCTGTCATGCCGCGATCAAGCATCCCGCGTTCGTCGTTCCCTTTCCTTTCCGGTTTTTCCACTTTCTCGAGCTTTTCGAGCTTTTCGGGATTTCCTAGCTATCCGAGCTTTCCGAGCTTTCCGAGCTTCCCGAGCTTCCCGAGCTTTCCGAGCTTTCCGAGCTTTCCGAGCTTCCCGAGCTTTCCGAGCTTTCCGAGCCGGAAAGTCGAACCTAGAGCGCGGTTTGTTTCTCGATTTAACCAACTAACCACTTAGCCCTCCTACGATCCTCGAACTTTCATATTTCGATCTCGTTCTAATCTTGGAATAGTCGTTCGTCGGGGCGTGTTCAACGGAAAATTGGAACCACAAAATCATTCGCATCGAGCACGATTTTTGCATACGTTGTTCAAACTTGAGATAACCAATTTAACCAATTAAGAAATATAATTGTATTCGAAAATGAACTATCACGCGCGTGACGTTATAGAAGCACGTAAGTGGAAACGTGCTATTTACGAATTCGTAAGTTGGTGTTATTCGCGGGTACAGTCGACGTACTCGTCGTTTGGCCGTTCATCTAAAACCACCACCTTACCGAATAACGACGAACGTCTGGCAACTTACTTATTCCGTACTTCGGTTCCAACTTTAAACGCGCAAGTACGTATTTGTATTTGTTGCTTGTTGATTGATTTATCTACATGTATATGTGTAACAAGTTTAGCGAACCGTGCTCTGTCCCCGCGCGTACTTGGCCCATAGAAATTCTTAATATAGTTCGCTTTAATGTCTCAATCTTTGAGGAATAGTCGATAATAGCTGGAATAACTGGATCCCCGGGGAGGCGCGATTTAATTAAGTGGAAATTAATAAAGCAAGGCGAAAATGCCGTGGAAAATCGCGTCGCTCGTTTCGTTCTAATTGCCCTGTATACTCGTGCTCACCTGTGTTTGATCTCGTATACGTATCGCCTGACAAGATGTACACGTATATCCGTCTATATGGATTCGCACGTGTTGGTGCGAGCTACATAGTCGCTCGTAGACGAGACTCGACAGGAATGTGTGCTACGTATATAAACGTCTACACCCGCGCACCCCTCTATGTATACACGTGTGCCCGCAGCTACTGTATAGACACCATATATACGTCCGATTATTAGTGTGTCACACACGCTTGATTTGGTAGCGGGCTTATAACGGCCGCCATAGCGCCGAGAGGCGCCAGCTGGATATGTTTCGGAACGCACCCCTTCCGCCCTTCTGCGTTCCCTTGCTATCTGCTATCTCGTTCCTATGTACGATTCACGATGCGCTATGACGACATTGATGATGACACACCTAACTACGCAGGAAGCTACGTATTTTCAGAAATATAAAATATATCTGTGGATCGCAGACGTTTTAACCCTGCTACGTTCCTAAAGACAACGATCGAACAATTGGTTGACTCGATCTTCGCGTCCGGAAATTTCTATATCGCCATGTAAATCTGATTACGCGAGGGCTACCTTGAAAATGTTTCAGCTTATCGAGGTTATCGTTACTATATTAGGTTACTAACAACATGGACGCACGATAAAAGCAACCGTACGTATTCGTCCAACGATAAAAGGCGCAACAACGATCGATGCCAGAAACCACCAACTTTCCTACCATGTCTGACAAATTCCGAGTTTTCTTTTCTTTTCTTTTCTTTTCTTTCCCTTTCTTTTTTTTTTTTTTGTTTTTTTTCCTTTTCTTTTGTAACAGTATTCTAAGTTAAAGCGTAAATACGTACACGATAGAAGGTTACTTAATATATTCGTCCGATACCGGGCGATAGATAATGACTGGCGGAAGAGCGGAACTTTGGACTCTTTATCCTCCGATTTAATCTGCTTAGCGCTTGTACGATAATTACGCGTCGTTAGGCGCGATTTTTCTCCTCGATCGAGGTGCTAACAAACAATGGTTATTAGTATCGATATTGGTCGCGTTAGCCGAGGCGTTTACTCGCGATTTACTAATGCGACACGAGTGGGCGTCGCCCATACGCGATGGAATAGTCCAATAGTCCGATATATTCCTATGGTCGATTCTGTGTCTAGGAACGTTGGTGTATCTTGTCGTCGTTGCGTACAAGGGAGGAGAACGCGCGAGTTCCTCTATAATAATTGCATACTTTCAGATCTGTTTTCAACTAACGGTTTCGTTCTCTCTCCGTTTTAGGTGAGTTAACAGTTCCTGTTGGTTTGTCGATTACGCGGCATTAGAGAGAGAGAGAGAGAGAGAGAGAGAGAGAGAGAGAGAGAGACTGTAGCATAATAGCTGTAGTTTCCTCTTATTCGGTTTCTCCCTTTCGATTCGTAAGTTTATTCGAGTTTTTAAGAAGGATTCGTTACCTCGAAAGAGCTCGTCGCTGCTGGTTTTTAAAAGCTCTCCAATTTTCCGTCCGGACAAAGAATAACCCGTAACGCAACCGTGACTCGGGACTTTAACGAGGAGGAACCGAGAGGGAAGCAGAGTGAAAAAAATGAGGGACGTTGGGTCCGCTCCGCCGAGACGAAAGCGAACGAAGGAAGCATGGCGACTTTCGGGCCATATGGCGTTTACGGATACCCAAGCACCGTAAAACTTTCATGGACATAACCTGACCTCCCTCCCTTCCCGCACCTCGCGTTTCCTCCCTCGCCCCGAACAGGAGCCTTAATCAACAACCGTCAGGCCCTTAAACGACGAATGGTTTCGGCCTGAAGTCACGAAACGAAGGGCTTCGGCCGAGCCAGTAGCCGCCGCGGCTCGCTAACGATTTCTCTCGAATTCACGATTTCATCTTCTTTTTTAACGCTTTCTCCCCGCCCCCCTCCCCTCCCCTCCCCTCCCCTCCACTCCCCTTCGATGTTAGTTAAAACAAACGGCAGGCAGTCAAAATCGTCGGCCCGGAAATTGGAGCACAGGTTATTAAGCCCTTCAGACGTTTGTATCCGAAATTCCATACGGTATAATGCATGCGAGACTGACACGGAATACCAATATACGCACGCGAGCACACAGACACGTTCTTGCGACCGAAACGGTCCTCACCTTCGACTCCAGGGATCGATCTGCATAGTGGAAGCTCGCATAATCGCGCAAAACGTGTAGAGACGCGTGTAGAGTACCACCCGTGTACATGTACGCGAAGCGGATTCGCCCCTGTGTGTATCGCGCTGTGTATGTGCACGTGCGTGCGCGTGTATATGGACAGTGTGCGCCTGCAGCTCTCCATAACGCCGCCAACGTGCAACACAGGTTAGGCGTCTTGGGGGTTGAATCGAGCTTAGATTAGGTTGGCTCGACGAGCCAGTTCCGATTTCCGTCGAGATCTCACGGTAGATCGTGCCTACCTCGGTGCCTGCCTCCGAGATTTCTGCGTCGCGTTGTTTCGATCCCTCGCGCGTTGCTTTGTGCTCTCTCTCTCTCTCTCTCTCTCTCTCTCTCTCTCCTACTTTTCTCCTCTCCTCCACGCGTCCTTTTCTCCACGTTGCACCGTGCAATTTGCTCCTCCGCGAAATGCTCGAGTACCCCGCGCTTTTGTAATTCAATTACACGCAACGCTCCCAGAGATTACATTATTTTATGCCTCGCGCCTTATCTAGATCGAGTTCGATGCCTTCACCGCGATTCGGTGCGCGTTTTCCACGCCGTGCTGCGGCGAACTTCTCGATAGAAACGATTTTTCCGTAACTCTGCGCACCGTGCTATTCGCGATTCGAACGATGTTACGACGATGAACCGTGTCGTCCTCGCTTCCCAGCGGCTTATCGTTTTCTATCAAACTTTAATTCGACACCGTGAAATCGTTGGCTGAATAATTGAGAACCCAGTGGCCGTACATAGCGCGTCGTATCAGGTTCGGATTAGGGTTGCCCCGAGCCAGTTCCGATTTCCGTGGAGATCTCACGGTAGATGGTGCCTACCTCGGTGCCAGCCTCCAGATTATATCCTGCTGATCCTCCAACGAGTTTACGTCCCTACGTGGTTCTTGCTATTGTTATTCCTCGCCACCGCCACCTTCTCCCTTGCCTAGACCCCACCCCCCTCCCGCCCTTTCCCGTCGGCATATTTAAACCCGAAACTTTTCTCGGTTTCTCTTCCCGCGAAACTCGCCCGCCCTTCTACCGATAGTCACGAACCAAGTTTCGCTTCCGAAGATAGCCGCCGCGCTGCCTCGATCTCGCTCTTTATTCGCCACAGCGTATCTTCGATCTTCGCGTGGCTTTCCACCTTTCCGCATGCTCGCGCTTTTATCGTCGGAGCTTGGTGAGTTACGACGCGACCGAATTCCGAAATATCCTTCAGTTTCCGAGTGTTTGGAAGAACGCGGCTCTACATCCTCGCTTGAAAGGACGATTCCTCTCTTTCTGTTCTCCGGCACACTTGGCCGTGGCTTCGTTACGATTTAATTGGAATTCGTTTCACGTTTCGTTCTCGTCGCGTCGAACAGCAGTGTTTAGAGCGGCGTATTGTGGCGCGCTTGACGTAATCGATATCAGCGATTAGTACGAAAAACAGTTCCAGATAAACGATAAGTTTACCGCATCGACCAATGACGTTTGTCGAAAACAGGCACGCTACTGCTCGTAAGTAGCTGCTGGACACTTGGCTGAATTTGTAACAGCGGTTTTTATACATAGAGTCTACAAATCAACGACGAATTCGAAATCATCGTCAAATTATAATCAGCATCGCTATATCGAATCGTTGGTTAAGAGGCATCGTAGCAATATAATTTACCATTTGCTGCGTATTTACTATTACGTAGATTTACTATTACTTAACTAATTGTATAAAATATATCTCAAAGTACAAAAATACACAAGTGACCAGATCACTTTTAAATGCGTGCTGTTACGTAGTGGCGAATAGCGGCGGTAGATAGTGGCAATTATAATGATATAACGTGGAAAAGAAGTTCCCTTTGGAACACAACTTTGCGTTTAATATTATGTTAAAGAGACACGTGTACGTTGGTCGCGAAAGGCAAATGATCGATTCGAATTAACTTATAGACGATAGCTCTCGGGCCGAGTAACATCTTGAATTTCCGAGCATTTCCGATAATCGTCGCCGATAGAGCAATTTCACTCGGCTATTCTCCTTGTATTTGCGAGAACATTTTTGGGCGTCGTTTCCTCCGAAGCATTCGTTCTCTCGCTCTCTTAAACTCGTCCGATCCTATCCGACGAAACACGGTGCTTTCTACGACGAAATTATCGACTGTTGCTATAAATACTCGTGCGAGCGCTTGCTATAGCTATTTGCACGAACCTTTCGGTATGGAGATCCCTATTCGATTTGTTTTTCCGTATCCGAATGACTTGCAATAAGGAAGCAGCTTCGATATTTAACTCGTACAGATCTCGCATTCAGAGTGTAAAACTCGATTGCTACGAATATCACTTGACTAGGAATTTACGGGACGTTCGAGAAAGTGATTCGATTTTAGTCCATTTTCGAGTTAATTTTTAGCGATAAGTAGTCGATCAATGTACTGTAATGTAACACAACACCGCCATACAGGTTGTTGAGAGAAGGTCCGTCCGACGCTTGAATTGTTGGTTTTGGAATAGATACTCATCGATAGAAGGAAAAAATGTCTAATAATAACGTGGGTGCTGAAAGCAGTTACTTCGATGCAATAGCGCGAATGTTTAATAATATGATAGCGTAAGAATACTAAAATACGTATAACGTAAATAGCGTAAATAACATAATAGTAAATGAAATTGGAGTTCCCTCCATATTTCAGCAGTCCTTCGTCTCGATATCTTTTCGATGACACACGAGTGGAATTGGCGAGCGGGAGAATCTGAGCAAGTTTTAATTTCCTTTTTTACTCCGTCTGGTAGCTCGATCGTTTGCCGTGGCGTGGATAGATTTCGTGCGAGCGACGTAGAATCTGTTCTCACACGGTGTTACTTAAGCGACAAGATTCGAATTTTAATTCGAGCCTCGTGACTGGGTCCTGAAATTCGATCCAAAATTAGGAGGACGGTCCCAGCGAGTTCCGGGGCCGACAGAAACACGAGAGAGTACATTCCCGAGGGACCTCGGTGAATTATGATTTCGGCGGTCAGAATTACGGTTTTGCTGCGCCAATGGGTGGGTCATTTCCTGAGTTTCGGTCTTCTTGCTCGTCTCCTGTCTCTCTCTCTCTCTCTCTCTCTCTCTCTCTCTCTCTCCGTTTTCTTTCTCCCCTCTTTTCGTGGTGTTTCTTCGTCTCCTCCTGTTCTACTCCCTCCTTTCTTAACTCATACTTAGCGGTAGCTACCTTGTCCCTTTCCTTCTTCTTCTTCTTCTTCTTCCATTCCCAACGAGAAACGGTCCGTTCGTTTCACAGGGAAGGAAAATTATCGATGTAAAAAAAGGAAGCTCCGGAAAAAATGAGACCCTCGTTCGCGACCAAACAAAAAACTGTTCGCTCCGGGATCACGGATAATGTACACGGTCTAGGCCGAAATGCCTTTCCACCGTGGTGAAACGAATACTTTTTCGAGCGAATGAAAGAAAAAGCGAGACAGCGAGAGTCGAAACCGGTCGATATGTAGATCTCGAGAAGACGATTGCGTCAAAAAGCTGAGCGGCAACGGATCGATGAAACCCGTTTCTTTTCCTTTCTTTTTCTTCCTCTTTCTTCTTCTTCTTTTTCTTCTTTTTTTTTTTTTTCTTTTCCCACGTTGTTAGGCGAAATATAAATTTGTTTGCCACGAAACTTTGTAACGCACGTATCCCGATGAATTTGCCTTTTTCACTCCGGAGATTAACGTAATAAGCCGAAGACATGAAAAACATTGCGAACACTCCAGACTCGATGCGTCGATCTCTTTACACAGGTGTGCCTAATCTGGACTTCTTTTCAACTATCGACGATTAAATTGTGCAATCGTGTTGATAGCTGTCTTGGTTCGAGAGGCTCTCTCTTGTTGTTTTTCATTCGCCATTGCTCGATCGTTCGTCCAATTAAATGGATGAGACGAACAGAACAGATCCGAAATTAGTTGCACCTTTGGCTCGTACAAAACTTGATGAATAATATCTTTCAGTGGAAACAGTCTCCTCCTCTCTATTTTTCCCTATTTCGTGTTAAAATACTCGTCCTTAGACGTAAAGAGACATTGAAACGAAACGGATCGATCCGAGTATTGCTACTATCAACGTATGACAGTTGTGTCTTCCGATCAATCGAGTCCCAAGCTATTTTACGCAACACGTGCAACATGTACACAAAAATTTTCTATGATAAGCGTTCAAATAGTTTGGCGAACAGCTGTATCTTGAAATATATCTTTCGAACTTGAACCGTTCTCTCTCGACTCACCGATTCGATTCTACTGCAATCCGAACGGTGAACAGAGAAAAAATAAGGAAAGATCGGATCTATTTTTGGAGCGAAGGGGAACTTGGGAGTAATTACAGCGGAGTAGATTTACCGACCTCGGGGCCTCGCTAAAATTTTCTGTCGGCCCGGCTATAATTTTCGCTCTTCTTCCCGCGTTATCGTTCTCATCTTTGCTTGGTTGGAACCGGTGGAAAATCTGTTCGTCCATCCTTTCTCGGTTGTCCTGGGCCAGTTCTCGGAGCTGATGATTTAGGTTTTCGAAGGTCCCTAATCCCCGAGACCCTTGTCTTCTTGCACAACCTCGTTATTGCTGTTCCGTGTGTAAAACAATGAGATTAGCACCGCTCGAAAACCGGTCGCACGCTTTTAAAACCCATAATCCTGGTTGAGAAGACCTGCTAGAGGATTGTGCTACCGCCTGCACCCGATCCTCTCATCTTTGCTTCTTCGCAGCCCTCGCAACCGTGTTATCCACGGCTGCCGCCGCGTACCGGACGGCGTCTTCATCCCTGTCTGTTCTCAGAATTCTTGCGTATTTCGTGTCAAGGGCACTGAACTTGGACGATCGAACGTTTCGCTATCTTGGGAATTTTGCAGTATTAATCGGGTAGGATGGCTGCTTTCGCTCGGCTGATGGTTCTTAATCTCTTAGATATAACTCAGATATTGTATATTTCTTTATTTACCAATCTTTAATCCGCACGAATTGCCGTGATTCTGTCAATCTTGCGTGTTTTGGCAAAAAAGAGGAGCAGAGCAAAAAAGAAAGAGGATTAGAAATGTTCGAACGAACACGACAGGCTGTGAAGGAGATCTATAGCCTACGATTAAAATAATAAATAAATTATCAGTAATAAAATTGATCAAAACGATACTTTAGATTTAACAACGAAGATGAAAGATGGTGCGAAGCAAATGAGCAAAGCTTCGGTTTCGAAAGCAAGCAAGGTAGAGCGTTCGAAACGAAAGGAAGAATGGACTGACAAAGATCTCCGCGTACGTTCCGGAGATCGCGAGCAAATTTTCGTGTATTTCGCGTCTCTATCGTACTGTATGGTTCCTTGGACACGAGGAGAATTCGTGCAGACGGTGGAGGATGCGTCTCGGTCTTCGTATGACAACGATACAGGGCAAATAGTGCGCATGCGCGTGTGCATTCACACGTACTCGCAGTAACGGCGCTGACGCATGCGCGTACACGGTCTCGCAGCAGCTGTCCGCCAGGTGCGTGGATTGCTCGACCAATCAGGGGTCTCCCTTTGACCGGGGGGTGCTCAACCTTCGATGCCCTCGATTACCTGCGCCCTTTCCCGTAGGTTCTTGTAACCTGCGACCAGTTGTCCCGATCTATATTTCTCCTATGTGTTCTTCCCTCCCTCGCGAAATATTTGCCTTTCTCGCTTGGCAACCGTAGTTTTCCACACGCTTTGCTCTCTTCCTTCCTTCCTTCCTTCTTTCGCGCCATGGAATTGTACGGCGAAGGATCCTCTCGAGAATCGAAAGAGTTCTCTGCCGAAAATCGCAACTAACGGCGGAGCTCCCGTTCTATACGAACGAAAAACAATAGGTAGCGGGTAAAATTGACGAATTCGTGTCGCGTGTACTCGAATTATGCTTATGCTACGCTTATGCTTGGCCCCCGATAAATTGCGATAAATGGAATTGTAGCGTAGCGATAGGCGCTTCGTAGAATCGAAGGAACACCGTGTCGAGAATCGCGAGTAGTGAAAAATTCTTTCGAAAGAATCGCGAGGCGCGTTAAATTTGACATCAAGGAGAAGAAACGCTGGCGATTTCTCGTAAGCACGAACGTGCGAATAGCTTCCCCTCTGGTCGGTAATAACGAAGTCGGAGGCACGATTGCACGCTCTCTACCGCAATAGCGGCGATGCTCTTTGAATTCGCTCTCCCCTAAACAACGGCAATAGCCGCGAATTGCTACGTTACCCGACACGCAATATCCCTCGCTAGTTTATCTCGCGTTCGCGATGTACTATCTCGGCCGGTTGGCAGAGCCGTATTCGCGCAGCTGAACGAAAACTATGAATTTCTTTCACGTGGGTCTACGTTGCGAAATAAAGTCAACACCAAACGTAGCCAAGAATCAAGCAAAGCGAGATACACCGAGGTAACCTAACGACCAAAGAATCGGAACGAACGAGCGATCCATTAAAGGCGATCGGCTTCAGCTGGCTGATCCAGCTAACTTTATCCATGGCGAATTGTCCCGGCTTGACCGACAATGGACGCCACTCCGTCTTATTGTTCGAAAGGGCAGAAGAAAGATAGACGCATCCCGAGAGAGAGAGAGGGAGAACGATATCAGGTTCGTGTGTGAGTTACACGAGAAAAAATTGTTACAACTCTCATTCGGCGTAATCGCTTATTGTGCGAGTCTCGCCAGCGAGAGTCGGCTGCTACTATTATTCGACGATTCGTGTACCGTGTAGAATGTCTGGACGCTCGTGCCCGGGTGAAATCCGTGTCTCCGTAGACAGTGGTTTCAATTCGTTGCGAAAAAATTAGAAGAAGCTGCTGAAAAAAACAATCAGAGTATCAAAGGATTCCTATAGAAGTCGTCTCGTCGCAGCAACACAATGAACGAAAGCGGGCAAGCTTTTTTGCTTCTTACACGTACGTCAACGCGTTAGTCGTGTACGATACCGTGACACGGTAGAATGTCGTCGGTGGTATGAAAAGTGATTCACGTCCCGACCATTTCTACATATAGCGAAATGAACTGGTATTCGAAGAAAATAACGTTTCGAAATCCGGTAACTTTGTGATTTGGACAAAGACAGACAAACGAGCCAATTTCGTTACGTGCTGTTCGATTATTAAAAAGAATACACAGACACAGAGAGAAGGTAGTACAATCATCCGATCGACGCGACGAAGAAGATGACTCCGTAATTGTCTCGAGCGGTATATTCGAGCTAAATAGGGATTATTCGATTGTATATCGAGTTTCGGAGAGAAATTGTAACGGCGTATTCGCGCGAAGACACGAGAGGGAGCACGAAAATGACAAAGGAAAGCGCGTTATGGCTGGCAACTATGGCGAGTTGGCCGTTTAGGGAAAACGTCGGCTCCTTTGAAACGCCCGCGCAACATTGCCGTTGATTTGCCGAGAAAACGTTGGGGCAATGCCGTGCGCGCACGTGCACGTGCAACGTGTACCGAGCTTAGGCCCGGGACGATTGATGGCGACAGTGGAAAACAGAAGGGTAAGCCGGAGAAAGAGGCCCGTGGAAGGCGGTCAGGAAATGACATTTTCTTCGCCGGTGGTTTCGCCGGTGGAGAAAATGCAAATTGTGGGAACCGGTGATTGCGAAACTAGAGAATTGTCCGTGCTCCTACCCCTTCTCTCTTCCTACACCATTGTTCCTCGTTGCTGTGCGAAACCGTTTACCGTATCTATCACCAAAAGAATTGGGTTTTTCTTTCTTTCTTTCTTTCTTTCTTTCTTTCTTTCTTTCTTTCTTCCTTTTTTCCTTTTTTTCCTTTCTTTTCTTTCAAAGAATCTTTTCTACGAATTAGCCGTTTGTTCCGTAATAAATTCGCCGTACGCCTGTTTGCCGAATTCGATGGATGAGAAAGAACGTAAAACCGAGTGCCTAATCCGCGAAAGCTGCGATCGTTTGTTCGGCCAGGCAATCGCACTATTAATAACAGAATCGTGCGGTAGATGCAATCGTCGAATACGCGTTTATCGACGCACTGTGAAATCGGCTGGTTTACTATCAAACGATCAAACGTTTCGCGCATCATCGGGCATGCTAGTGAGATTAATGAGAAGCTTTGATGCGTGCCAGTAATCATTAATTACACGCATTACGCGACGCTTACTGACTGCAGCTTCTCTTCTCCCTACATTCCAAGTGATGTTCAATCGTGTTAACTGTTTGCCTCAATGTACCAGGAAATGGATTTGCCTTCAGCGATCACGTGGTTTCCGTATATCATCCACGTAATTCCCTCGCGATTATATTTGTATCGCGATCATTCCGCCGTGCTGCTAGCTGATGAAGTAATCCGATCGTTTTACCTCGCATTTTCTGCGTCAGTTTCTCGCACGCGCCAGTTTTCCCAAGATGTGATGGGTGACAGTACTCGGAAACCGAATCGAAAGCACATACCACGAAATATCACGTTTTTAATCGTGATATACGTACATAAAAAAAGCTCATACTTTCGTTCTTCCGTTCTTCCGTTCTTCCGTTCATCCGTTCTTCCGTTCGTCAGAATTTGTTCACGTTCCTCGGTTTCATTGAAAAGTTTTCCAAACAGTTTTCTCGAAACGAGCAACGCACGCTCCGGCCAGACAGTTGCCTATATTACGAGACCAGGTATACCACTCGGTTTAACTTTTTCTCTCGAACGGCAAAACGTCTTAGCTGCGAATCGTAAAATGATCGACCGGGCAGCATATATAACGCGCCAGGTTCGCTAATATCGGAGCGAGAAAGCATCGCGCATATTCTGTTCGTGCTCTACCAAACGATGTCACTGTTCGTTCGACCACGAAAATTTATGGCTTTTAGCTTTCACGGATCTCTTATCCTTCCTCGTATTTCTCACTTTGTCGCCGATTTCAGAGGACAAAGAGGAGGAGATAGCGGCGGGTTGCTTAATTCGGGGCAAAACTGTGGAATACCGTAGACGGTGGGTGTATCGCTTGTTCCCGAGGATTTTATGAAAACGAGTGACAAATTATTCAGCGACTCGGCGCTTGATTGTCTCTTAATTAGCCTCTGATAACTCGTCGGGAGTATAACCGGACCTGAGGCAGGATGAAATCAGCCGATGAATTATTTATTGTCTCCCGTTAGATGGGTCAAGGGTACTTTGGAGAGTCTCCGTGCCAAAAACCATTAGCTCGAGAAGCCTGTAATCGGTATCTCCTCCCTCTTTTTCATTTCTCTCTACCTCCCGTTCGTTTCCATACTCATACATTTTCCCCGCCCCTTCCACGGCTTTCACTTTTCCATACTAATTTCGCGACACCGCCTTTCCTGCGTGCGTGCGCCAATCCTCTCGATCGACTATAGTTTTTAAGAAACTTCCTCTCGTTTCCTCGACCATCCACCGAATTCGCGGCAATTGTCCGTATCGATTCGTAATTTTTCGAATGTACGCTCTTATTTATCTTGTCGGTTGATCATCGTTGATCGGCCTAAGGATTGTAAGCTCTTTCGTTCGATATCTCTGTTATCGTTAGAAAATGATGCATCGGACACGCGTGACAACAACGATCGAGCCTGCGCTGAACTTTGGAAATTTCGATCGTTGTTGGTCGCTTGACCGTTACGAAATCGGTGAAATTCTTTGGTCGATCGTACGTGAAATCCCGTTAGGAGTATTCGTCGGTTGTCATATATATATATATATATATATATATATATATATATATATACGGTATATAACGGGTGGTCCCTGGAGATCGGGGAAAGAGCGGATAAAAGTGGCGCGAGACTGCCTCAAGGGGGGTTGCCACTGACTACTTGACTGACAACCAATTATACGTCCCGGTTGGCAAGGCGGACGCCGTTTATATCAGACGAACTGGCTAGATCCGGGATCTTTTTCGGTTAATCTCGGACGAGGGGTTAGGAAACGTCTTAAGAAGGATTAGGTAGCGAGTGGAAGGACAATCGCCCCCCCCCCTTCCCGTTGCCGTGGCAGAGAATCGAAATGGAGCATTAGCCGATTCCGTGAAAAATGCCCCTGTCCCTTCCTCCCCGTAGTACCGAGGACGTAGCTTTTTCTCTGGAACGTAACAACGGCGTAATTGATTCGGAAAAGCCGACCAGGACGTAATTTATTACGCGCGCGGGTCGATTACATTGTTAATCTATATTAAGTTGGCGCGGGGCAGGAGCACGGAAGAATGTGTTATCTCGTATGTATACGGTACACGGTAACCTCGTCGTGACACGCGAATGTGAAAAAGAAACGAATTGGTAATTGGTAACAGCGTGCAGCCAGCCATCGGCGCGTCGTCATTTCCGACGAACACGGGCCGTCGTTACTTCTCGAAGATGCTCCCACCTCGTGGTTTCGGCCGCTCGTATATTCGTTGGTAGGCGGTGATGCGGTACCAGAGAAGGACCGGTGGCACGAGGAAGAGGGAGGAAAATTAGATAACCTCGGGGTGCGGGAAGATAAAGATGGTCGACCGTTTATTTTAATCAGGAGCAAGCCGATAGTCGAGGATCATCGAAGAGCGCCATGTTGTCTGCTCTCTTATCGCCATCTCATTGGTCGTCGTGATTGACGTCTAACTACGCTGACTAGGAAGAGCAGCGAACCTCGCTGACGATGACCGATCGAAAGAAGCTCGCTCGTTCCAGACTGGTCACGACCGCGATTCGCGATTTTTCTAAAGATACGCGCAGCACCGCCTATCGGCGATTCGTCGATTTTTCTGTTATTCCTTTTCCCAACCATTTTCCAGCTTCCATTGTTCCATCGAGCATTTTCAAAGCAACCCGATCCTTCGATTAAATTTAATCGTCGAAAATATTGACTGCGATAAATTAAAATCTCTTTTGATCTGGACGATCGGAATCGCCGACGATAACGCCGCGTGCGCGCACGACAGCTCGTGCTAGGTTGAAAATGAAATTCGTTAAACGGCCGGCCTCCTCTCTTTTTCCCCTTTCTCCCCTCACACCCCCTCTCTCTTTTTTTTTTTTTTGTTATGCGTTCACGCGAAAGCTATTTTTTTCCCCCGTGCGTTTTCGAATCGCGGTTTTTGAGATATGACCCGCAGCGCCGGGAGAAGGGACGAGGGAGAAAGAGAGTTCAAAAATTCATTTGTCGCGACAGAATGAAATTTTCGATTTATCCTGCCGCGGATGTGTGGCCCGCGATTTTCGAGACTGCGCCCATGTGCGCGTATATGCATATATGTCGCGTTGGACCGAGTGAAATTATTACATAATTGTTATTCACACCGGGCGTGGAAAATTAAAGCGGAATATCGCGAGAATAAAGCAGACGCGAGCCAACCGAAGTGGCCAATAACGAGGCGGTCACTCGTTGCCTGCTATAGCTCGTAATTTTCGTATCCGCGCAAACATCATTTTTACCCTCTGATACGCGAGCGGTTCTCAACCTTTGCATTCTCCGTCGTGCCACCGGCGAAAAACCTGCTTCCCGTGAGAATACCAGCAAGAAAAGCAAATAACAATCAGCGTGTACAATTACGTGTCCCAAGGCTGCGGTAATTGCGACAGAGGGAACGTTCTGCGGCAATGGGCAACGGGCAACGGCCGCGGGGGTACGAGATAGAAAGATCTCCTTTCGACAGAGATTCGTCGTCCCCTGATGGGTTCTATAATTCTTGCAAACGTTGCATGCTCGTTCGTGTATCCTAAAAAAGAAACTGACACGTTCACGATCGATTATCAACGTACCGTGGATAATTGTATGTGATTAGGCTGGACCTGGAAGAAATAATCGCGATGTTTCGTTCAATGTAAATTCCGCGTGGTTGGTGTATTATTGGTGTTCGCTTGGAACGGATCGTCGATCACCTGCGTATTTTCGCCGTAAATCCGTGGCGAGCCGATAATAGGTTGCAACTCGATTTTTTTCTTCCGTTGGCGGCCTGTGCGCATACCATTAAAGGCGCTTTCCTCGCGGGCCGGATCTAATTGTAATTATTATTATCGTCGAAGAACAAAGTGCAGGTTCCCCTGCCGTGATCATCGTCATTATCTCCTTATCATCTTTGCCATCGCATTACCACTCTCGTTTACATCGGATTCATGCCCGTCCATTATTCTCCGGCCAGATAAGCATCTTTCTTATCGACTCCTGACGAACACGTCGCCTCGAGACACGTAGGCGTAGACCGGCCACGAATTGAAATATTTCTTTTCCCCTTGCACCTCGGAACACGATCGGGAAGATCACGCGGTCTCAATCCCTCGACTTAACCCGACTTGACCATGCCGCGCACCGACGAAACTCCTCCTTTTCTTCGTATTGTTACACTTTTTAAGCAACGATTCAAGGTGTGATTGGACGCGAGAGAGTTAAAGCTTGATCAGCGAAACAGGCAGGACGGACCTACGATCGCGAAACAGAGTGCGTATATCGCAGTTGCACAAAAGTGGAAAATTCCGTCGCTCGATTTCAACTCTCTCTCTCTCTCTCTCTCTCTCTCTCTCTCTCTCTGCGAGTCTCTTGTTCTCTTTCTCTGGTCTTGCTGGCGCTGATCGCAACGCGTACACGCGACCATCCTCCTCTTGGATCGTTCAGTCGGAACGATTTACATATTTCGGCGTGCGTTTGACCGATAATAATGTTTCATCCGGTTCTCGATGAATGGCTCCATTACCGAGACCGAGGCATCGTGGAGCTGACTTTTCGTTATTATGCGCTTTGAAAAATCAACCACCCACGCGCCTCACGCAGCTACGCACGCGTATCGTTGCCACACAATGCGGATCGGCTTCGCGTACACATACGTACGTACACATTGAGACACGTGGAATCCCTTTGTGTGATTTAACGCGCACGAGCGCGGACCAGGGGGCACGAATGTAACTTTTCATAGGAGCGGAGCCTGCACGAGCCATTGATCATTGTTCTGTTGGCTGCGTAGGGTGCCGATCCGCCGGATTTCGCCAGTTTTTCCACCGGCTTAAAACTCGTTAAAATGTTTATCGATGCGTTGCTTCGCAGCGGTCCCTTCTTCCCTTTCGATTTCCCTGCCGGTTCTATCGACACCGATCCTATCCGAATCATACGAATTGCTGCGAAAAATGAGTTATTATTATTCTCAGTTCGGACATCGATCGAAAAAACCGTAGAGTTTCGCCGCAACGTTTTGTATCCAATTTCTTCGATCATTTACTCGCCGTCGCAATGTCGATTCCGTGACATTAATTTCGCTTTGTTGCGCACGTCTACGTAGAAGGTTACCATGTATTCGCGTCCAGGCTACGTACGTAGAGGCATTGAACATGGTAAAATCGATCGTTTATTATAATCGCAGCGATGGAATTTCAAGATTTCCCGTTCGAACAGCAAGTAGAAGTTTAGCGACGGTAATCGAAAGGCAATTAATACGCAAACTCGGAACGAAACGATTTTTTCAAAGAAGGTCAGACGTCGATCGAGAACAGTTGGATGCGTTTTCGAAACAAGGGTTGCAACGCCGTGTATTATTGAAATTAGGGGGTCAATTTGGCAAGCATTTTGGTGCTTGCTGTCGGATATCTGCGATGCTTTTGAAAGAGGATGGGTCGGGTCTGCGTGTTTGTTTCGTTTAATAAGAGGAGGAAGGAAGAGAGAGAGAAGCTGTCTGGTTGCCGCGAGATATTCTTAGGGAGAGGAAGAGATAGGAGGGAGTTTGCACGGTTTGGTTAAATATTTAAGTAACAGAGCATTTCACTCGGGAGAGTACATCGCAGGGCGCGAAGACGTCGTGCAAAGACATTTCGAAGCATCCCTTATCTTTATCCGTGAAATATCCCGCCGTGGTAAAGGCAGAGGGGTAGAGTCCAATCGCGGTTTTATTGGCTCTCTTAGAAACTGGCTTAAGTACATTTCTGTGTCCCGCGGAAATTCAGCGAGCAAGGAAATGCCTTTCGAAAATTCCAACCCCTGCTCTCCAGCCGACTGTCGTTGTTGTCGTTCTCTTTTCCCTCTGCTCTCTCGCGGAACTCTCGCAACGGAACTGCGATATCGTGCTCATTGAGTAGGAAATTGGTTGATCATTATCTCTTATTTATACGTAACACGGCCTTTATTGTTATGTAAAATCGTTTTGCCATTGTCCAACGCGCGTATACGGCGAATTCAAAGAGCTCTCTTTCAACTCGAATATTTTTATGCTCGTAAATATCGAATTTTAATCGTTTGCACTCGTAATATTTATAATCTGAAACAACCAGTGGTTGCAAAAAATGATACGAAACAATATATTTCATTTCCACCCGTATCACGGCGTTCGTAGGCTGCGTAGACTTTTTAAATTGCAACAAACTTTGCCGCGTTGGTACTACCGGTTGCAAAAATGTTGAATTACATCGGAGGCGAGCCTCGAATTAGTACGTTTGTTCGACCAGTTTCAATCTGAATACCGAATATCGGGAATTATTTTTCGCCTAGACGGTGTCGGTAAAGCGTTAATGGACGGGACCCACTTTTCCCGCGGGTCGAATTAATCGAATCGATGGTGCTCCGGGAATCGCGAAACAGTTGTCGTTTCGAGGGTCATCGACGTTTCAAAAATGATATTCCACTCGATGATACCGGGGGATAATCGAAAAATTAGTAAAGTGCCCTCGACGGCTGGGCTGACGGTCGTCGAAAAACGCACCCTCGATTTGCGAGAGGGAGGGAGAGCTCGAGTGCCCTCTCGACCCCCGTTCGATACTGCGAAACGTTTCCGTGACTGTGCTCTCTCCGCGTGTGCCTCTCTGTCGCGTTTCCATTTCGCACTTTTCGCGGCAACTTTGCACCTTCTCTCGCGTAAAGCTTCTCGAATCGATCCTCTCTTTAAAACCCCCTCCCCCTCCGCCCGCTCTTCGCGCCTTTCCTCTTTCACACGACGATATCGAGCCACGATATCTACTCCTCTCTCGTTCTACAACCTGATTTTCCCTGTTGCGTTCTCGATTGACCTACACGTTGGCTGCACAGGTAAAAAGGAGGCGCGAACGAAAGCGTCGTTTCCGCGTAATTAATTGTCCACTCTATATGCTAATTAACCGGGTATAGTGGCGCGTCTCGGTGGCATTGTGCTCTGGGAAAAATCGAAGAAAAGAAAAGCTCTCCTGTTTACGAGCTTCTCCTACTCTCTTCTCTTTTCTCGCGGCGGTTTCATTAATTTCTGCAAAAATGCTCGCGGGTCCCGGGTCTATGGACTCCTTCGATGCAAATCCCCGGGTAGAGCTCGCTCGCTCGGCGATCCATAACGCGTCAAGGGATGATCTACGCGCGCGGAAGCGCGCTAGCTGCGCGAAAAAGAAATTATTTACAGGTGTGCGGCGTGTTTATGCAAATATCGAACAGCCAAAGGGGCGACCCGCTGTACGCTATCTCGCGGTCAGATATATATATATACATACATACACACACACACACACACATATATATATATATATATTCCGACGTCGATGCCACTGCACGCTGAGCGAGCGGCTCGTCGCGTTTTCGCGGTTGCAACGTTGACGCGCCGCCATCGTCGCGACTCTCCACACTCGCAAAATCCCGCATTTCACGCTGTTTTGCCGCGTTATCTTCGATACGCCCCGGATCATACGCAGAGCCAATTAAAAGCGGTCGAGCAGTCGACGACGAAGATACAGAGGCTGTTCATGGAAAATATTATCGCAGGTAGGATCGAGTCATCGAGCTTTCGGAATCGGCCGATTATCGGCCACGACTTACTGCGCCGTGATTATTCGTTATCGTTTAACTAATCGGGCTAACGAGCCTTTATTTACTTACCAATTGCTAGAACGAGCGGTGCACCGATCTTGTCAGAGCGTAAGACCGGTCTGTCCATGCTACGGATCTATAGATTTTACGTCGTTCGCCGTCTTCGTCGCCACGATCATAGAGTTGTCCGACGTTTCGCAGTCGATTGCGATCGACGAGACGGGCGCAATTTTCTGTTATATACGAGCGTCGAGCACGCGCCGACTAACGCGCATGAAGCATCGTGACGTGTTTCTTCCGTGCCAAGCGACATACCACCGTGTACACTCTGCACGAGGAATATGTTGGTAGGGCGAAAGGGGCAGGATAGGGAAGAAGAAGGAGAAGAAAAGGAAGAGGAGGAGGAGGAGGAGGAGGGAAGGCAGGTTGCCGCGGCCATACAACGATCGCGGAAGAAGCGAGGAAAAAGGGAGACAGAAAAGCCGTTACCTCAAATTACACGGCTCGTTTTATTATTTATCGCCGGCAATTTCTGCTTCCACGAGCAGTCGCATCTTCCGGCCCGGCGATCGAAGCATGATTTGTGCAGCCGCCTCGCGAATTCGTCGTAGATCAATTGGCCGACATAGATCACCGGCGTCCCTCCTCGCAATTTCCGCTCTTCTCTCCGCGCGATCAGAAAAAACGGAGAAAGCTCTTGCCAGCTCGTCCCTGTACTCCGCTCTTCTTTCCCAGACGAAAAAAGGAGATTACACGCCGTACTCCCGACTTATTTTCTCACACAGAATCAACCGATGTTCGCCGGTAAAGCCACGATTACCGGGACACACCGCCTACTTCGCAGAGAGGTCTTTCACCGTTCTCCCGTCAGAGAAAGGGGATGCTGTTAGCTTTTGCCGAGCGAGAGGCGTTTTTAATTCGTGGCATTGTTTCGGGACTCAACGCCGCGCGCAATTTTTCCGTTCCGATTCCCTTAGCCGTCCCGAACGCCAACTGCTTTCCTTCCCCACCACGTCTTGCACGTTTCCTGACATTTTCAGATATTCAATTACCGCGACACAAGATATTGCGGCCGAACGGGGCCGGGCTCGCGCCGCAAAAACGTAATAAATCGCGCGCTCTGCCTCTCCTTCCTCTCGTTTCTTGTTGGCCGCGGGTTGGATATACGCGCGGCACGGGACTCTCGTACACGTATCGATACCCGCACACTTTCGTGCTTGTGCACACACGCCGCGGCTCCGGCTATATCCACACGCCGGCTATATGCATATCGATGCGCGTTCGCTCTCTGCGAATGACTGCGTGCGGTTGATCGGCAAGAATCGCCGCGGTCGAACGCGAAATACGAGTATCGTCCAGTCGGACTGAAATCGATGGATCAATCCCGAAGGGGCCAACGGGGTCGTCTAGACACTTCCGGTCCGGCCGTAGCCCAAGCTTTCTATCAACCCTCGTCTCCATCTCCTACGCGAACGCTATATACGATACGCGATAGAAATACGAACGCCACCGCCGTCGTTCTCGCTTGTCCCGAGTGGCTATAGGCTGGAAAACGACGGAAATTTTTGCGTAACGCGCTGCAACGCTGTCGAGCAACGTCGTCGTCCTCGTCGTTCTTCACCGATCTTTGACCAACGACCAGCAGCGGTGTATGTTCCTGTGGGACACGGAAGTCGAACCCTTCGATCGTGTTCTCCTCTCTTCAAGTATGTCGCCGGTCGAATATTCGAAGCTTTAACCAAGCTACGGAGCGATAAATATCGCGGCCAATTAACGATTAGCGGCCGCGTTTCGCACGACCGTTCGAGTTTTGGCTGCGAAATCTCGATAATTGCCGACGCGTATCTACGACGGGTATCAGAGCCGCGGTATTCTCGTCGAAGCTCGACCGCGGCCCCGCGAGAGGGTCGGAAGACGCGGAGCGGCAAGGTACCGACCCGTAAGATATTTATCTGGCGCTCGCACGCGCCTCGTAAATTCGCGCGCCGCTGAACTTTTATACTTTGCCTTTAATACACTTTGCGCGCACCGGATACGCGGAGGGAACGGCAAGAGAAAGAGGGAAGGTTCGCTGGGTCTATCCGCGCGCTGTCAAAAAGAGTCGAGCACGAAATAATACTTACGGCGTCTGGAACGATTCTCGGAGATCCGCGGCTCGTGCACCGGTTTCGTACGCGTCGCAGCTTTTCCATCGGTGATCGATCCACCCGCGGGGATAAAACTGTAAGCCAGCGCCGTTCGAACGTGCGCAACTTTCCCCGAAGATGAAAACCAGTCACCGAGAGGAATAGGAATTTCCTGGAAATCAGATTTACCGTTTCGCCCTGTCCATCTTTCTCGTCTTCTTTCCTTCTGTTTTTTTTTCCATTCTTCCTTTTTCCTTCCTTCTTTTCTTCTTTTTTTTGCTCCTTTTCTAATTTGTCATACCTTTTCGTAGCATATAAAACACGTGCTTCGCCGTATTCTTCCTCCTCTGTCGTCGTCACACATATATACACGCGCGTAAAAAGGTACGCGTAGGTTTACATCGAGGTACGGTAGATACGTATGTAGGCAGGTAGGTATATATATACGGGAAAAAGTTGATTCGGTCGGACGAAAAAGAACGATTACGGAATGTATCACTGATTTTTCCGCTGGTCAATTGTTTTCATCGCAAAAATGCCATCGGTTAAAGCGGAGACCGGATAACCGGGAGTCTACCTACCCGTAGCTTTATCCGAGGTGGTTTGATTTGCACATTCTCTGCGTACGTTACAGAGCCACCGGGTTCGTAAAAAAAAAAAAAAAAAAAATAGCACGGGATAAAATTGCATTTTTGTGCCACGCAGTTGCACTCCAGCTCGTTCTTTTGCACGCGTTTGGAAAACTCTCGGGATAGGCGAGACTGTTTGCGTAATTGTGCCGGGGGTTCGTAAAACGCTCCTCTTTTTGGCCAAGCCTCTCGCCACGCGTTAGAGTTGTACAGGTTATCGACGAACGCGCGTTTGACCGGTGAGAAAAGTCACAAGGGGAGGGGTGATAGCGAAATAGCCATTAATTACGAGCGCCGGAGCTGCTCTTCCAATTAGCTCGAAAAACCCGCTTTCGTTCTACTCGTTTTTCCTCTCTCCGTCCCTTTCTCTTCCTCCAGCGAACTTGTAATTTATGACTCGACTAACAAGCGTTGAGAAGAAGAATCGCACGCGAACCGATAGCTTGTAGGACGACGTTTTAACCGCATCGACTTTTCCTCCTCTCCACCGTTTTAATTAATCGAAGCTGCCGCGTGCACGAATCCAACCGAATTCCTAGGGTAATCGTCTAGAGGATGAAAAAAGAAGAAGAAGAAGAAGAAGAGGAAAAAAAAAAACAAACCGAAGGATTACGTCTGACGACGGACGAGGACGCGGCCAGCTTATCTTTAACACGGTATATAATCTTCGCAACGGGGTGAGGTGGGGTGGGGGTGCGTTGCTTCGTGATCCGCTTTGTGCACCCCTTCTCCGATATTTTTTTCCTTTCCCTTTCCGCCTCTGCTCCGCCTATCCTCGTACCAATCGAAATCCGCTTCCACGCGTATAATTCTATCGGTCGATCAAATAATCGAAACGCTTTAAACCCTCTCTCGCTTTTCTTTCCATCCACCCTTTGTATCTTGGAACGTTGGCGGCACCGTGGCGCGACGTATCAATCATCGTGCCGGGTTTTCACGAAACCTCGCAACGAACCGGAGAGCGAGAGAAGGAATAAACTCTAGCCACCCGTTCTTTACGAATAACATCGCGTCGCGAGTTACGGTCGAATCATAGAAAATTCATCCCCCGAGGTCTTACACCCTTCGCCGCACGGACGTGTAACTCGTGCCGGAACATATTTTCCACGTTAACTGCCGCGTATTCCACACCGATACGAATTATTCGCGTGATTGTACCCCCTCGGTAACAACGTTACGCGGAATCGATGTAGCGAGCAATTAAAAGGCTGTAATTTCTGAAACTCTAGCATCACGGCGAAGATTGCTGAATTATTTTCTTACATACAACAATTACGCAGCCTTGTAATCCTGCAACTCGCAACGCAATTTTTAACCCTTAGGCTGTATTTTGCTTACGTGTAGCGAAATCGTCGTCGTTAGGACCCCGTGAAACCCCGTAATAAACGTGGGAAATAGACGAGAAACGTTATAGACGATAAATCGTGGCATCGTTGTTCTGCCGGAAGTAAACGTTAACCATCGACGTTTCATCGTGCGATATCCAGATAAGGAATCGGATCTCTATCTAACGCGTTCTCGATTTTCCATTTTGCACGCGTACCGCGCGACACGTACGACGGACGTTCGATCGTCCTAAAGAAAGCGTTATTTGGCAACGCCAGAACGCTCGAAAGTACAATTTAGGTTAAGGTTGCCGCGAGGCGGTCGCGCGATGGATGCACCGAATTCGGCGAGTTCTCCGGGCTTCGTAACTCTTCGCGTTCCTTCTTTCTCAACGGAAAACGTTGCTACGTGTTGCTACATCGGCCAAGGGCCGAGAAGGGAGGAATCGGTGCGTGTTACACGGACTCGCCAGCTTGTTTGCCGCTGCTCGATTCGCTTGTGTTTGCGGAGGAAGCCGATGTGGGGCGGGCTACGATGGTTAGAGGGGCAGGAGAGGGTGAGTCAAGGTGCTGGGTAGTTGAGGCATTATAGTGCCGCTACAAATCATAGGGCAGACCCCTGCCACTCCGGGTACGTCTGCGTGCGTTCGTGTGAACGTGCGTGTGCGCTTGGAAACGTCGATGTGACGGTGGAAGGGTCGCCTGACAGTGGGACGTTACACGCTCCGTGTACTGTATATTCCGTTGGTGCAAGTAGGGGTGGCGCACCCCCGAAAACTGCCACCCCACGAAGGCCCTCCGGGATTGGTGTACACGTCGTTACTACGTGTCCCCTTTCGCCCCCTTTCGTCCCCTTTCTCTCTGCTCGCCACGCTGTTCCTCCCTTCGCCACACTTTTTTCCCCCGTTCGTCTTGCCAAGCGTGCATCCGAGCTTCTCGAATTTTCTGACGTCATCGATCTCGCCACGCGTAATAAAAGTAAAAGCGATCGCCGCGATTTATTCGCTTCTTTGTTTATTCATCGGTGGTACGATTTTTAACGGACCTTTTAACGGACGACGACGACGACGAATTTCCTTCGTTGGAACAGCAGGTGGTGGTGCCGTTCCTTTAACGCTCCTCGAACGCCTTTGTCGCCAACGATTCTTCCTGATACTTTCTCCGAGCTGTAGCTCGTGTAAGAAAATTACGTCGGTTACCAAACGACGTGTGACAGATACAGATATACGATACGTAGAAATTCCAACGATCCGATATAGATCGTTCGCAATATTATCAACGTGTCTCGTGCGAGACACGCCGTGACCGTCTACGAGACGCTCTATGAACTCTAGCGAAAGACGAGTTATCGAGCTTCCAGGAGGCTAATATAATAACGTTGCGCTTGTTTTATTTATTTTATTTGAAGTCGCGCGAGTCTTCGTATAATGTTTTGCCTCGGCCGAGAGCAGATCATCGATCGCGGGGAAAATAATCAGGCGCGCGAAAATCGCGACTCCGTGGAGATCGAACGGTACGATAGTCGGCGAATTTATGAAACGGCTGACCGTTATCTCTCCGCGTAACAAATTCATATATACGTCCGCGATAGTATTTAATTCCTCGACGGGGAGTTAATTAAGTCGGGGTCGGTCGCGTTAATGGATTCGCCGATGCGCTTAATCGCAGAATAATTTAGCGGCACGAAGCGGAAGGAAATTTGTCCGGAGCTTTCGCGACTCGCGTGGAAATCAGAGACAGAGATATGGTCGGTCGAAAACTCGATTTTCCTCTCGTTTCGCCCGCTATGATTTCTCTCGGCCGACTATAAACGCGATATGCTGGCCGAGAATTCGAAGGTCTTGGACAGTTTGATCAGTTTATTGGTATACCAGCCGTACGGGGCCGTAAAGCTGGCGAAGATCAACAAGAAGACGAATTTATGGCGAAGACCGCGCAGGGAAAAAGGTAACCCCTCGTCTTTCGTTCTTGTAGCGACTAGGAAAATTGCTGGAAAGTTCAAGCCGTTCGAATTTTAAGGCTCCTGCTTGATTTTTTGCTCGAGCTTACGACTATAAATACTATATACGTGTACGTTGTACAACCAACGTATACGAGTAGCAACGAGGCAGCTAAAAATAGTAAGCGAATATTTTGCGTCAAAAAACTGAACGATCCGTCGAAAAAGAAATTACTCGTTAAATATCGGCGAACAAGATCGGCGAACCTCTCGATACCTTTCTCGTAACTTTTCGAATAAAACGAGATAAAACCTTCGCGCTGGCCTACCACCCCCTCCCCCTTCACCCCTTAAATCCTCGCTTTCGCCAATTCACTCCCCTAAATTTAACACGAACGTTGTTCGGAGTTTCAATTACTCTCGTCGTTATTCGTTACTTAGAATTAGAAAACGATAACCGAGATAGAGAGGGAGACGCGAGGGATAAAATTGCGTTCGGAGAGTGAAAATTGAAAGCCACTGACCAGTTTGGTAGACTTCTGGATTTAAAGGGATCCCCATGGTGGTTAGAGCTGCCTACTTTACCAACCGATCGGGACGAGTTATTAAATTTTTAATGCGTCTAAGTTGGTACAGTGGGGTGCCTCTCGACAAGCCTCGTCCTCTCGTTCTCGCCCCCTACCACCTATTCTCTCTCTATCTCCTCCCCCTGTGAGCCACTCGAGCCGACGATTCAACCCCTCCCCGTTGAACGAGTATCGGAGTAACGGAGGGTCGTCCGTCGAGTAACCGAACACGAGGGCGAGCGAGAAAGGGGACCGACGAAGACCGTTGCGCGTTGTCTGTCGCAATAAATTTATGAATTGTTCCCAATTACACGGAAGCTCGTGGCCAATCGCGTTAACTCCCTCCTCGGCTAACGGAAATTCACCCTCGCCTTTTTCTGGCCACTTACCGACGCCGCGTAAACACGTCCGCCGGATTTACGAACAGATCAAAGCAATTTATACGACGATTTCTCCATCTTGTCTGGGCGTCATCTCGACCGTACGAAACCCCGCCGCGATTCCCCGTTTCCTCATATTTTAATCTTACCTGCGTAACCTGTTAAACGTTTACGAACGACTGAGCGAAAATTTCGTTCTATCAGTTACACAGGCACAGTTTTGTATTGGAAACGAGCAATTTATCGCTCGGGATCGATCGGTCGCGTATTAGTCGCGAGTCGGATACACCGTTCCGTTTCGCTTGTTTCTCGAACGTCGTAGCGACGGATCGAAGAGCGATCGACCGGGCGACATGTAACGCGTCAGGAACGCCTAATGCTTTCGTATCGTTCCATTCCAGTCTTCTACCGAGCGATGTCACTGTTCGTTCGACCGCAAAAATTGATGGTCCTTCGTTCTTACGGACCTCTCCGTCGTCAACGAGTTCGAACGAAGGAGAGGACGGGACTAATTATCAATGTCACGCGTGACGAAGACGATTTTCCTAACGACGAAGAAACGCTATTGGGCCAAAGACGCACGTCGGATGCGGTAAACGATCGATGGAAAAGCCACGGCAAATTGTTTTCCTTTCCGTCGGTCGGAGATGCCGGTCTTTTCGTCGAATTTTCGTCCAACGTTATTCCAGATTACAAACTCGTGACTCACGTAACTCGATAGACGGGAGATAGTTGGCTGATGACCGTGCGTTCTCATTAAACACTTGACGCGGTGTCAAGTGACATGGCTGTCAAGGATTGTTTGCATGTCGTGTGTCAGGCTGAACACCTTCGTGCAAAAATTCCGATTATTTTAACGAATCGATCGATGGTCGGCGTGCAGACTCCGCGGAGATGGTTTCACCGTTCCGGGAATTCCAGTAGATTGAAATACAGTGGAACATCCCGTATCCAAACTCAACACTCTGATCTAATTCTAGTTCTACTAGCCGAACAGAATAGCTACTAGTAACAGATGCCTTCTCTCGCGCCGAACTAACTTTGCTTGTTGTTACACGTACGACGCGTGTCTCATATTCGCGATCGGTGAATTTACAGATACACGATATATAAGCGACGCTACCGTAGAGACGCCAGTGGACGCACTTATTTTCCACGGTCTTCTCGGCGGATAGCCGCAACGCTATCGTTCTTCCCACGCAGGAATCTCGGTACTTGGACAGTCGCGTACGACTGGCTACGCCACGTAAAAATCACGTGTCGGAGGTGTGTGCTACGGCTGGCGAAGAATGACGTCAGCCGTCAGCAAGAGTGTCGTATGTCGTATAACTGCACACCAAAATTTCATGGAAAGCCAGCGCCACACGATTCCCGACAATCGCGTTCCACCGCGATTAAAGTTGTTCCAATTTCCGCTGGAAAACTCGCCGCGCCTCTGGAACGAGGTCGACGGTTATTCGGTGCTTCTCTCCCGACCGGTGAAAAGCGACGTCGGAGAAAAAGCTCGCCGGAATGGGCGGGCCAGAGCCGCTTCAGTCGATGAACGAGAGAGAACTCGGGAACGCGATTGATAGGGGGGGGGGGAGAGGGGGTCAGGCGTTTGGAAAAGCGGCGAAGTGGCCGTGGTTTTAATTACAGTTTAACGAGCCTTTGATGAAAACGCGCATCGCGTAATGGTTAATCTTCATTTGGCCGGGCCCCTGGAAATTTATTGTTCTCGACGATGATGGTACAAACCACTGTTAAATAACAATTACAACGCGACGAGGGAAAGCAGCCACCGAAATGCCCGTGTAACGTCAACCGGCGGTAATTTAACTGCCGCCTCCATAAACAATCGTAGCCAGAGCCATAATTATTATTGTACAGGTCGGGCCAGAGAGAGGCACATTGTATGCGCGCCACGCTGCGACAGTTAAATCGCCATCGTTAAATGTCCAGCTTTACGAGTGTCGTTGAATCGACGTTCTCTTCGTTATCGCCATAGTGGACTCCTCCCCTTCTCCCGCCCCTCCCTCTTCCACTCCCCCTCCCCCCTTTCTCTATTTTTTCTTTCTCTCTTCCTCCGTTATCGAACTTGTGCGTCACCCGATGCGTGGGCACTTCCGGTCGCCGTGTCCGAGAATCGCGGAAGCGTTCCGCGAACGTGGCTTTAGAGATCGGCCATATGTACCCTGTGTATCGTTGCACCGATCGAAAGTCGGAGGTGGGTAACTTCCGCTCGACGAGGGTGGCTTTTCCTTCTTTTCGTAGCAATTAACGCTAACGTCCTGGTTCGGCAGGAAGTCGTCAGATCGATGCGTTAGATGTTAACGCGTCGCGTAGAGGGGGAATCCACTCGCAATGGAAAGGGAACGTACCTGCTCAAACGCATCGAACGACCGTCGAAACGAACGTTTGTTTATACCGGATACCGATCTCTCGTTTATCCGCTATTTCGTTTATGCGAACAAGTTAATGCTCACTGTCAGCCTCAGATACTACATCGTATATGTAATCGTATCCGAGTTTCTATTATTCGAACTACGATCCCACGTAACTTGCGTTATACATATACGTATTTACGTAGGAACGGATAATTTCGCTACGAATTTTAAGTCGAACGGATCTTCGTAATCAAATTCTTACCGTATTATCACAACGCAAAGTTCATCGTCTAATTTCTTCCGATCTGCCGGCGAAGAATTGTCCTTTCTCACATTGTCCACATTCCCGTTTCGTGAAGCTACGAGAAAGTCGCAATGCCTGCTAATAAAAACGTAATCTACGTTTCTTTTTTGTCCTTTCGTTTTGTTTTGGAAAAAGCGAACGCGAGGCGAACGCATGACTCGCGAGTCGAGTTAGCTCATCGAGTGGCGGTAATCTCGCGTCCTTGACGGCATCGGACCGACGACGACGACGACGACGACGACGACGACGACGACGACGACGACGACGATGATTTCTCTGTCCCTCGTACTCACCGATGTCGCCGGAAAATGCCCGTTGCTTCCGGTTACCTTGAACGTCGCCACGTGCGATTAGCTTGTTCTACGTGCGATCTGTATGTCCCTGTATGTCGTTTCTAATTAAAATTCCTTCGTTTTGTTTCAGGTAAGTGATCGAGTTGTGCAGTCGCGGGTCATTTGGCTCTCTCGGTTGCTTTGTTCGAGCGGAGAACGGAGGAGAGTGAGTTGGATCGATTCGATGGTAAAAGGGGGAGAAGGGTGTTGATAAATAATAATAGGGGAAGGAAAGGAGTGGAATACGAAGGTGACGAAGAAAGAAAGGTACATTCCGTGGATATGACGAGGATCAAAGGAAACCTATAGAGCCGACGCAAGCGGAAAGCACGTGGGCAGTCAGTCGCTAACAATCGTAAACAGGCGTGCTTAATTCATTCAACTTTCTAGCACCGCGCCTACCTAGCCGCCTGTCGCCCCGATATTTTCCACGTTCCCCGCGGAAATGTTTGTCATTCGCGTTTATGCTGTTTCTTTATTCAGCTGCCGCGTAATATGCAGCCATTTTATGTGTTTACCTAGCCGGATCGTTAATCTTTGACCGTTCCTCGTGAAACGATCTGTAAATCTCGCCCTAGAAATCGTACGACGAAATCGTCTACGCTACGGCAGACTCGTAAGCCCGACTTTTATAGTCGCGCGTCGATACGATATTTATATCGTTCGTCCGTGACACAGGAAACGAGTTCATCCCTCTTTCCGTCTGAATTCGTTTGTATCCGCTAATCGGATCGCTTTTTAAACGGACGAACTCGCGAGCATCGTTACACTCGCGTGTGCGTTCGTTGCTTCGGTGCATACGCGCGTTCTTTTCATCGCGTCGCAGCTTCCCGGACTAGAGTAGGACCTTGACCTTCGAAGCTGCGAATCATCATCGATCGACGTGCCCCTATCGCTCGGAATTCAGGAAGTTTTCGCAATCGTTGAATCGTGAATGGATTAACGGTACGGAAACGCTGTTAGAGAGGAACGCCTTCTAATTGTACGAACCAGAATCTCCTTTCTCGAAGTGTCACGCCATATCGGTAAATTTCAGTGCCGTAGCCGTGGTCCCAGCCAAATTCAGCGAGATCGTTGAATCGACCACGTGCTATTTTTTCGCCGCCGTCGTCGAAAGATCGCGTGGACCGCGTCCGACCGACCGACCGACCGACCGACCGACAAGCCAGCTGTAAAAGATCGGAACTGACGATTAAAGTTGGACGCGTGGTGCGATTCTTGTAGAGCAGCTTGTTCAAACAGCTTCCGAACGTTGCACCGACCGTCGACGATACAGCGACGTTATAAAACTTCCGTATCTTAAAATTCAATCTTTGAACTTTGCACGGAATAATGAAACTCGTACATCGGTAGGTGTCGTTGCTATTTGATACAATAAATGGGAGAACCGGGAAGGATAGTTTAATGGATCATTCTCCTTTAATCGGTCGTTGTTTTAATTCGTCGATTAAAAATAATTATCGTCCCTGTTTATTTCGTGGTTCGACACGCGACTAGAATAGCGTGACGCGCGGTCGTGACTCGTTAACGAGCAGGTTTTACGCAACGAACGCATTGTTCGAGCTTTCAGTTCGGCAAACGGCGAATTTTTCATTCATATATAATCACGTAAGGTATATCGATCGGTTTTGGACCGATTCGGCGAGGCGGATTATTCAGAGGCGGATCGCGTCTTTCATTCCGCGTGGCCGATGGATTTCTAATTTCGTCGAATAAGGTCAGAAAAGGTGTCCACGTCAGTGTGGTCGTTTTGGTAGCGCGTTCTTCCGACCAGTTTTATTGGCACGTATAACCACGTTCCCAAAGGCGACAGGCAGTCTGGGCCAATTTACTCTTCCCCGATTAATTCTTTCGCCGGCCGAACAAAAGGAGAAGAACGTCCCGTTAGCCGATCCGCCGTTGTCTCTTCGTACTAGAACTTCAAGCTGCCGAGACTCTTTCGAACGGCTTTCAGCTAAAACTCGTTAGCCTTATCGTCGCTGCCTTTGACTCTTACTGCGTAAACCTACGACAATTCGCAAAAGTATTTCACGATAAACAATTCGAACATTGGACATAGGTGAAACTATCGTGACTACAAAGATTAGAGATACCGTAAAAATGAAACGCAGCTGATTAAAGATTACTTTACCTTGCTAGAAAGCGAGGACACGTTTCCGGAGCCATTGTGACGAAATATTATTTTATCCAGATACTGCGTATTTCTCCGATTGCTCTCGGTTATTTCCCCTTCCAAGTGCTGTCGCTGCCTGAAGAACGGCGTTACGTTGTCGACGGCGGCAGGCAGTCTGGCCAGTTTACTCTTCAGTGGCTAGTCCACCTCTCTTCTTAGTACAGCCGTCCTCCTCGCATCCGCTCTTTCTTTCTCTATCGTCTATTTGCCGAGCCGCGTAGCACGATCACCTCTCGGGGCCCCGTCCTTGTCGCGCACCTCTCAGGTACGCGAATCGTACCTGCACGCGCGTGCACTATACGTCGCTCGTGTACCTCCCTCGTTTCTCTTCTACTCCTCCGGAGTCCTTTAAAACCGGTACAGTACCGGTAGAAAGCATCGGCCCCGAACACTCCCTTCTTCGTCCTCTGCTTCCTGCGAGCTTTCTCGTGTCGTTTCTCGAGACCTTCGTCTTTATTCTCTGCCTTCCCCTCGTCCGCCTCTCGTTCGCCTCTCTCTCTCTCTCTCTCTCTCTCTCTCTCTCTCTCTCGGCGTTCTCGGACGCTGCAGCGTTTTATCGTTTCCTCGTTTCGTCCCGAGGACGATATTTCACCCGAGCGAATCGAATCTGTCCGGAGATCGTCCGTGTCGCTTTCTCGGATCGCGAGCCGACACCTCGGAGAGAAGTTAATCCTCGCACGTACGATTTATTTTTTCGCAGCCGACTGCGCAGAAACGCGCGATCTCGTTTCTAGCGAAATTATCTATCGGCTGTATGATATACTTTTTTTTTCTTTTTTTTCTTTTTTTTTTTTTTGGGAAACTAATGTTAAGAAAGAAGAAACGAGAGAAAGCGCCTTGTATAGTTACGAAAGCGTAATTGTCTTTATCAGCTTTGCTCGTGTCTCGCACGATGATGAGTTTAGTTTCTTCTTACGAGTCTTTTCCAGACGTTCGTGGAAAAAAGAATTCCGTAGCTAGGCAGGGTTCGAACGAGTTACAGTGTACAGTGTACAGCGGCGTCGTGGCTCGTGGCACGGTGTAACACGAGCGTGTCGCGATTCGAAAGGGTACGTTGTCGCGAGCAAACATCGACGGTTATCTAGGTGAAGGTGTACGATTAGGCATCTCGCGGACCGTGGCACGGGTAGGTACTAGTTTTCGTTGAGCAACCGCCAACCGTCGATTCTGGAGCGCGTTGGCTGCTCGATTACGCATGCCGATTCCCCTCCTCGCTCGCGTCCTGTCGTTTTCCACGCGAAATCCCGCGGACGATTTTCTAGCTGTCGCCAGCGTTACGTAAACGCTTGGCTTTTTTCTCGATTTATAGATACCGTGTCGGTATCGTGGGTTGCGATTCGTGGTACGAGCGGCGTGAAAAAGATTCTACGATTCGAAATAAGAAGTCAACGATAAGAAGGTTGCGTTGAAAGCTCCGTTCTTTTTTTCTTTTTCTTCTTTTCTCTTTTTTCTTTTTTTGCCCCATAGTTCTGTGTCATAGAATCTGCCTTGGTCGATATTATGGTCGTAAATGATCGTAAATGATATCGTAACTGCCTTATACGAGGAAGCAAGTAAATACCATCGACGTATTAATGATTCGATTCAATGATATCGATGTAAGTAACGTTTGAGAGAAAAATGAAACAAAAGTAGGAAATGTCCATAGGACAAGACCTTTGAGCGAAAGTATCTGTACGTATATATATATATATATATATATATATATATATATATATATATATATATATATATAGAACTATTTGCTAGCGCTGTTCTATCCAGGAACTAGTCAATTTTCCAAGTAACAACAAATAGAAAGAAATATAACGTCATAGCGATCTAGTCAGTCAAATTCGTGAGAAGAATAAAAATTTGCGAATCTCGTTTACACAGCTGTTTCGATCAAGGTTGCGTTCACTGATTGGCTATTCAAAGATAGGGAAACACGCGAAATGTAATTCGGTGATAAAATATTCCGCGAGTTTTTAGAAAAAGAAGATAAAACGACGACTTCGATGCCTTTACGCGAGGTTGATCGACGTCGATATTTTCGGCTATCCAGCGGCCTCCTTCGTTTCACCGATGTTTGACAGGTTGCTTGGACTTGCACTGGCCTGTGCATTCGCTTTCCTACCTGTTGCACGTCGGCCTGGCCAGTTTTTCCTCGGGTTTACCTCCCCCGGATGCCGTGACCCGCTCGACGCCGCGGGGGTGGTAATGCGGGCTCGTATTCCCCCACCCCCCTCCCAAGACTATTAAAAATATCTATATAATTTCCAGCCTCCGTCGAAATTCTAAATCGAATCGAATATTCGAACAATTGAACGGATTATCGTTACGCAAACACGATTCTCTTTCTTTCGACCGATTCCCTATTCTCGAAACTGACGAGCAACCAACTCGTCATTCGCACAACAATTCCTATCTTAAAAATGTTAAATTTTAAAACGGTTTTGTCGCCGATAAATTCTATCGTATCGGCATTCGCGAAAATTAAATATTAATTACACGTACACGATCATAGAGGTTGCAGCTGGATATGGAAAAGTGTAACGGTCGCGACGGTCCGGCTGCATCGTGCAAGTGCACAGTGACGGAGCGAGAATCTTGTAGCTTTGTTTCGTTTTCGTAGAAGAATGCGTGAATAAGACCGGTAGTTTCTGTCTCGAGAAGAATCGATTGCCCGACGCACGGAAGTCGGGACAAAAGAGCCGATTCACCGGTGGCGGCCTCCTTCCTAATCCTCACAAAGCGCCTCACGTCGCCACGAAGTCGAAGTTTACTTTTCGTGCTCAAACATAACTCCGGGCCTTTCGGAAGTGGGGGGTTAAACACACATAATCCACCGTTTTCCGCCGTAACTCGTAACTCCCGCTCGTATTTTCTCTCGTTCCTCTCTTTCTCGGCCCCCTCGGCCCCCGCACTTCGTCCCATCCAGGCTCCCTCGCGGTCCCTCCGCTCCGTGAACGAACTATTTCTGTAGCTCTGTGCGCGCCACGCGGCAACGAGAGATGCAACGATGCACGCGAGCACTTTCGAACCGGCGAACGCGGCGACTATGTGCTGCCCGACCGTGTTTCAACGGGAACGCCTCGACTTTACTCGTTCGAAGAATTTCCATTCCTCGATGGTTCGACATACGGTTCGTTGAATCGACGCGTCGTTTCTTTTCTCAATATTACACCGTTAGCGACCAATTCCAGCCAAGTTTCTCTATCGAGCCTCGGTCTCGCCGATCCAGCGAATCCCAATTCGTCGAAGATCGGACGAGGTTCGTTCGTTCGTTCGTTCGTTCGTTCGAATCGTCGTTTACGCTCCGTATCGGTAATTTGGCTATTCTTGTCGCGCAACGTTAGAAAAATTCCAGTTAGGTTTTTCTAGTCCTTGTCGGACTGGGAATGGCCGAGGTACTTGACCTCTGGTAAAAACGGGAAGAAACAGGCGATTAAGATATCGCGATTAATGCCCGCGCGGAACGGGAGGCAGCAGATAGCTTGCAGCAAACAACGCCCGCCTCGATGAATCAATATACACTTCTGTTTTTGACGATGCCCAGTGCGGTCCGGAATAAATCTCGCAGTTGGAGCGAGTCCCTTTTCTTCCCCGGAACACTGGAACGTCTCTGTTGATCCGCCGTCGCGTCGGCGAAGAAAAGAACCGGCAATGAGCGGCGGAACGCTTTCGTCTCGTTCGCGACAAGGCTAAGCTCGCGACCACCCACTCTCTCTTTCCGTGATCGTTCTAGGAAATCCTGACGCTTTATAGGAACGAATAACAGCATCCTGAGTATCGCAGAACGATAACGACGCGAACATTTACAAAACAATTCATAGATAGAACGATTCACGCGGCGATTCGATAGGAAATTCCTCTGTGGTGATGGACGATCAGGCACGGCGCAGAGCGTCCTTCCGCTTAGCTTCTCTTCATCTACGCCATTAGTATCGGTATTACGACATAGAAAATCGTTCTATCCTTTACCGCGTCCTCTTGATAGATTGATAGAATAATCGACCAACTTGCGACCATTTTAACGCATTCGTTTGTCCTTATCGTAGATAGGTAGCGATATAGTTCGCAACTTGCGATCCGCAAAATTTCGCCAATGGTATTAGCTCGATCGTTGGTCAAATCTGAACCGCGGAGATCGCGCGATCCCTTGGATCTGTCGATCCGTCTGTTTGCAAAATTTCAATCCGTCCGATCCCAAGTCCCTTTTCGTCTGACTATTTCTCTTCGTGGAACAGCGTAAGAAAGAACATGACGGTAAAATTGTTATCGACGTTCGGCCAAGTTGGAGAAACTGTATGTGGCGCGGCGAGCGTAGCGGTGCAACGGACGCGTGTAAACGGGACGACGAGAGGTACGGTCTAGGGCCGAGAGGAGAGCGAGAGAGGGCACGCGAGTGCGTCTACATGCACGGAACAAGCACGTTCTCGTGGAGGGGTAACGCTGGACCCAGGCTCCGTGTGGCGCGTAGCTTATGAGCCGAGTAACAAAACCAGTCGTCTCTGTACTCGCTGACCAGCTGCCCGTCGCTTCTTGCCTTCTAATCCTCTGGCGGCGATTGTTTTCGCTTCGATCCTCGCGAGTCCGGTCCGTCGTCTCGCCCGCGAAATCTCTCAGATACGCTCTCAGATACCGTTGCGCGATTGAATGTCTAATTTAAAGTGATTCGTTCGATCGACGTCGGAACTTGAATCATTCTTCGTGAAATATCGCCGAGATTCGTAAAAATTTCATCTTTTCTTTAAAAGTGATGTATCTTGGCAGAGAGAGAGAGCGAGAGAGAGAGAGAGAGAGAGAGGGAGAGAGAGAGCAGGTCGAGAAGAAAGAGATTTTAAAATGAAACAATTTTATCGGAAACATGGTTTTCATAGATCGTGAGACGTTTCGCGATCTTTTACATTTTGTGAAATTGTGTTCTCGAAGAATAGAAATCGAACCAAAGTGAGCAGTACGTGCACCTTCTGCAAAATTCAAGGCTAGAACTATAAATACGCGGCGAGTAAAAGGAAAGAAAATTGTGTGGCGCGATAGGATCGACGAGGGAACAGCGAGATTAGTCGCCGTTGGGAAGCTTGAGGAACAGGGTTGCGATACGCGCTGTGCGTTAACGCGCTCGTGAAAGTCTCGTGCGGCGAAGTGCGCAGAAACGCGAGTGTATACGCATTGTTCAAAAATAGTCGGCGTGGCCGAGGGCCGCGGAGGCTGCGATTCGACGAAAGTCTCGAGCGATTCGAAGAATCCAAATTAAAGGGAACTCGGGAGAGGCACTCGCGGTTTCGCAAACTTTCCTCGCTGATTAATGATCGTCGTTGGGCGCGCGGCGAGCTTAACCGAGTAACGCGAGAAGAAGCGAACGGAGAAACGCGTCGTCCGCGATCCGAGCGATCGCAGTTCCTCCGTGCAGCGATAAATTGAATTGAACGTTGAGACCCTCTCGAGAGAAAGACAAGCGCGGAGAGGATGTCTCGTCCTACGCGACATTGTTTATCCTCGCGTTGCACACGCCGGATACGAATTTATCTCACGATTTTGCACGATTTTCTCTAATACCATTGGCCGCGTGAATAGCTTGTCCCGAGTAGCTCTCGCAACGCGTTCGAATCGAAAGAACCGATCGATGCAACATCGATCGCAGCCAGGGTTGGGCGAATCCATCGGCTCTCGACGAGCCGATCAAACAACGATGTTGAATAGGAATCGGCGTCAAAGAGACGAGCGATCGGTCGACCGTCGATCTTGTTGGCTGGATCGCGATCAACGACGATAAAAGGACCAGAGGACGCGTCGATCCGCGCGCAGCGGAACGTTGACCACTCCTCTATAAATCTGTTATTCGTATCCCGTTTCTCTGCGAAGAATTCAATATGGATCGTAGCTTCGAGAACAACGCGGACTTCAAGATGAACCAGCAGAATTTTAAATTGACCGATTTTGGGATCAAAATGGAGCCGTGTTACGCGATCGAGCAGTGCAGGACCGCCTCGACGTACGCTCAAATCGCCACCGTCCGATCGCAGCAGATGATGCAAATGAGAACTGGAAGACTCGGTTCAGGAAACAACGGTTCGGCTCCTCTTCGAGTCGGCTGCAATCCTTCCCAGTTACCTTCGAACTGCTCCGCGTTAACGTGCAACAGTCAGCCACGAAGGAGTCCGAATCGATCGCAGAACGTATCCGGGGATCGATTTCGAGCCGCCAGCCCGAACAACTTGTCCGGGAATGTGTTACAGCCGGCCGTCTCCTCGGTCCCATCTCCCGGCTATTGGAACCAGTATGGCGGACAGGAGAGCGGGGTAAACGTCTTGGTAGAGTCGTTTTGCGGAGAATAGCCGGCGCGATGATGTTGCGCGATTTGTCAGGAAACAGTTCGCCTTCGGTCATGCGTGTAATCGACCGTTCCAGCTTTGAGATATCTCTCATCTACGAACACCGTGCCTTCGGATCGTCTTCCCGTCACTCGCCAATCCCTCTTTCCGAATTTTCCATTCGAGTTCCGCTTCGAATCAGATTCTAAGAGCTCACGGTGTACCAAACTGTAGCAGGATTAGAAAGAAGACGAGTTCGCCACTTAGCCTGTTCATCGGACAACACAGTCGACTGCTCAGAGCTAAGGTTAACCCGATCAAATACTCGTACTCTTTTCGCCCGCCTTTTATCCACCTCTACCGTACGACGAATGTGACGATTTTACGATAACCGGTATCGGAGGAAAGTCTCGCGTGGCACAAGACCGGCTGATTAGTCGCAGACTGCGTAGGACCGGTTTCGCACTCGTACGTGACTTCCAGCCGACTCGAATCTTTTATTGCACATACGTTCTCAGCGTGCACTTGCCGTCGTTTATTCGCGCGCAGATTCAGCGTTGGGCCTGTTGGAAGGGGAGGGATGTCGTTTTTAAGGGTCTCGACGATGTCATGCCTACTGTTCTAGCCTGGAATATTCTGGAGATCTAGATTACACCGTCGTCGTATCGCGCGCTGACTTTTAAACCTAGGATCGTTTAACGTCACCTTTTAACGCTATTAAATCGCGGATTTTTGTGCGAGTTGGTAATTTTCGAGAGTGTAATTAAAACGATAACGTGTACGTAAAAGTGCGTGTTTCACCTACCGATTCGCCTACCATCTTTCTCTTCATTAGCGAGCGTTCTGTGCAATTTTTGCATTTTCAAATTTCCTAGAAACGCGCAAAAATCGCGACAACCGTGTCTGAATGTTGCCAACGAAATCTCCAAAGTTTCCGTGGCGAGTGCTTGGCAATACCTTGGCGAGCCATGGGTACATTGCGAAAGAATTTCAAAGCGGATTTCGTGGCAGGAAGCGGCTCGCAGTCGGAGCTTTAGCCTCGACCTAACCTGATGTGCCGCCGCCGCCGCCGCCGCTCGTATCTAATGTTTGTCTCTCCACGTGGAGTCGTATTCACGACGCGTTTCGCTCGTCCAGCTAATTAGTATGTACCGTGGTGGCACGTATTAGGTGGCGGTCACACTTGCATACGAAAGACGCGCGCACACAAGGCACCTCGTTCACCAGTACTCCGTCGACAACGAAAAAATCGCTCGCTGGAATTTGAAGAATCTTCGCACACCGTCCCACTCGTTCGCAGTTTTCTTCGTTCCCACCTTGCCGAGACGTTTGCGATACCCGGCGTTTTGCATTCTAGAGAACCCCTTTCACCGAGCTTGGTCGAGAAAGTTTACTCGAGTAGAAACATTTAGACAATCGGGAAATACGTTTCTCTTAAGATTAATTAAATTATAAGGCATCGTTCGTAGCCCGTTAAGAGATGTTTGTGTTGGCCGGCGTAGACACGATTCCAGTCATTCTACTTCGATCGGAAAAAAGTCACAAACTTCTCCTATGGGAGTACACGTTCTTTCTTTCTTTCTTTCTTTCTTTTTTTTTCTTTTTTTATTTAACTCGTCGTTCTATAGCTAACAAAAATAACCAAAGTTGCGCGAAACGAGGATGGAAAGCGCGTATCGATCGGCGAAGACTAGCTAACTCGTCGATTACCGTTTCACCAACATAACAGACTTTTTACTTGGAAATCTTTTATTCTTTTACGTATTCTCCTGCCTATTAAAATGAGATTACTATTTTGCTCTCGCGAAGAAACCGCGACCACGATAAAACTAACAAAAATTGATTCGTCTTTATGAACGTTTGATGAACTTTTGATGATGAATTCCACGTTTATAGCAGTTTCTATCTTAAAAGACGGTTAATCCGGTTAAAGATAATTAATTGATAATCGTAGTTATTAACGCGTGTATTCGTCGTTAGAGATAAATAAATACGAGCAGCACTACGGGCGAACGGCGATCGAACGTGCGTCGGATAGAAGATAATTATATTGATTAGTTGGCGAGATCGTTAAAGCGCCTTTGATCCTCGTGTGCACCACTGTCGTGTACATCGGTCGTCTAGCCCTGGCTGTGAATAAGATTTATATCTCTTAAGATAGCTTCTTTCCACGCCCCGCTCCTCCATCGTGATTTTTCTGGTAAATCGGCGATGGTAACGCGGATCGAAAAATACGACGGATTTATTACCCTGGTAATTCCACGAACGTTAAAATCGCTCCAGCCGCGAATTAGTTCCCGGAAAAGTGACGCTTCTGAAACGCGTCGGCGATGTAATTTCCGAATCGTTGAAAGGTGGTTCGAGAACGTAAAAATAATTGCCGATGAAATAGTTAAAATTATATTTTAATTAATTGTCAAATCGATGGGATGACGATGATGATGATGATGACGATGACGACGACGACGATGATACCTTTAACCCTGCTACAGTCTTCGTTTTTCTCTTTCTTCTTCTTTTCTTTTTATCGGCACAATTTTATTCCCTTTAACAGGCAACGAGAACAAGAAAACGATTTTCTCGTTCGTACTTGTAAATTTGTTAACAAGTGGAGGTGTTCGATCGCTTCTAAGAGCGAATCGAGAAATTCAGATTAAAATCTGAAATACGCGTCTCGATCCAACTTCTTACGAAAATCTCGGCTTACGTCGGTATGATTTTTCAACTCGGCAATTATTACGGAGCGCGATTGTGGTAATAAGACGCGATTACGAAGAAAAAAAGAAAAAAAAAAAAAAGAAACGGAATGAAATATTCCGGATCGGGCGTGGTGCACGTCCCACACTGTAGAGCCTCGGCCTGTCTCTCGCCTTTCTATCCTCTGCTCGCAACGTTCTAGCCACGTACTCTAATCGGTATCGGCATCTCTCGATTGTCTCAACTCGAGTCGTTAAAATATCAAGCACGTTTTTTTTTTCTTTTCTTTTCTTTTCCTATCGCCTGGAAATGAGCTATGAATTGTTCACGGCATACCGAACACGTTTCCTCGTCGCTGGATAGAAAAACCTGCTCATTAAGCGTCCGTCTATATTGAACGAATATTGAACGAATCGTGTCTTGAATCGGAGATACATCCTTTTTTTGCGAAACTTTGTTGTCGTGGCCAACGATTACGAAACGTTTTCCACGAAGAGAGACTCCCGTTTGTTCCGTAAAAGCGTAGGCTGTTCGCGTTCCATTCCACAAAATGACGGAAAATAATCCACTTGCGACCCGTCGATCGACCTGGTAGTAACGATCAGCGGATAGGTTCGGATTAGAACACTGGTAAACTAGATTCGAAACCTTTGTAAGTATCACGCTACATTCAGATAGTAGGCTCGAACGCGACAGATTCGAAGCTTTTACTTCGGCAAACGAAAAAAAAAAAGAAAAAAAAGAAAAAAGAAAAAAAAAAAAACGAAGTAGAATCGGACTAGCAGAAATAAATTTCTACGACCATATTGCTGAAAATTCTTCGTTCCATCGAAATCATTTTTCTTGGCTGTGTCATCGACGTTCGTCGGTTTGCAAGTATTTGCTCCGAGGTTGGAGAAGCTTTGCTCGCGAAGATGGAATACGTCGCAAGTACAACGAACAATCCACGCTATGAGTAAGAACAAGTTCTTTAATTGCGCGTAATGACAAGTCAAATATTATCGAGGACGGATTGATACAATAACGATAACAATAGCGAGGAAATAAACGTAATTTTTTTATTCCCTGCGGTCGGTGGAGTCGGGCGGAGAATAAATTTTCGTGGAACCGGTGGCCCGGAGAAAAGTTAAATAGGGGTGGGAAAAGTGGGGGCGGGTGGAAGCCCAGAGCCTGAAGGGAATCGCTTTATTTTTCAAGGAAAAAGTTCTCCCTTTGAGACTGGCGAAAAAGGACGGGGTCCGGTCTTCTGCCGAGAGCGAGAACGCGATAAGCGATCGTTCGGTATTCCGCGCGCGCGGTGACGAGAGAGGAAAGTTCCTCGGCGCGGAGCGTATATCGACGCGAGCGGAACTGCATGCCTCTTGTAATTCTGCGCGGCCGTCGTCTTTTATGCAGACTTAAATCACATTCTCGAGGAATGAGTCGACCCTTCTCCTCGGAAGAGGAGAAACGGTCGCGTTTGGTCGATTCTACCGGGTGATTCGATACCGAGTTCCACTACTGTGTCGTACCTAGGCAGCTGGTCGACAACGACGCGTCGCGACCAGGCGACTCGCTCGATCCCCTATCGATTTGATCCTTTCGCGGGAGGCTGACTTTACATGGATTTCAATCGCATTCTGATTCAGTGAGTCAATCTCTGGAACCAAGAAAGAAACTCTCTCGTATGGACAAATACGTTTGCCACTCCGCGTTGCTTGCTAGTCATTTTTATGGCCAGGAAGAAAACCGCGGCCGGTTTAAGTTCGGAGAGATATTTACTGGGAAATTGATTCGAGCGGAACACGAATTGCGTTGCGTGGTGAATCGTATTTTCGTGCCAAGCGAGCACTAATTTAGCATCCGAACGAAACTTCGTTCGCCGCGGGCCAGGCTTACCATGAGTTAAGCTCATTGTAACCTAGATTCGCCGTAGACGAGGATCCACCGTGTAGATCGCTCCTGTCTACGTCTACCTCGTGGATATCAGGCGTTCCGTATCGCGTACGAGGTAATAGTTTAGATTCCGCCGTGGCCCAATTTCTCCATAAACCAACCTCGTCAACCGATCAGATATAGGCCAATCTAGATTTCCTATAATTTTGACGCGGGCCACGCGTGCGGGATGCCTTATAATCTCTAGCACTGCGACAATCGGATTCTGCGTAGTCCACGTAACCCGTAACTTATACCAACGACCGTCTACTATCCTACTGTGTAATATAGGTTTAGTATAATCTAGGTTCTAGGTAATTTAGCTTCTACCTTTACAACGTGGGACGCGCTGTGTAGCGCGACGTTTCCGATAACGTTGCTAGATGCGTATTTATCGTAAGTTGGATTTAGAATAACGCTGTATAACCACGTAATCCGTATTTCGAGCAACGTAGACAAGTCTCGTACGCGTATCTCGCGCTCGAAATTTCACTCGGACAGTCTCTCTTTTACCTTCTTACGCGTTTCCTGGCCTAAAAGCCAGCGTTAGAAACAGAGCGGTGGTCAAGTATACCGACCAAGTATAGAATAACGTTATCGCAATCGGTACTTTTGAAGAAGAAGAAGAAGAAGAGGAAGAAAGAAATGAAAAGTCGAGCTATTCGTACGCGTATATCTAATACCGAAAACAAACGAAAAGCAAAAGTTGTAAGCGCAAGAGTGATTAACGGCCTTCTTCTCTTGTTCTTTTATTTTTTCGCTCGAAAGTATTAGCGAGATACCGTGAATGTAAGCGAGAAGACGCGTGTTAATCGAAGCCTGGACGCTTCACTCGTTAAAAACCGATCACGTAGGCCATATCAGCCAACTAATTGTTGATTATGCAGCCGTTTGTCTTGGCTCTCGCTATATACGCGATAACGATACGCCTAATAAATAATGTAGACGTCGTGGATCTCTAGCCTCTTTTCACGTGCTGCGCTGCTAGCCGAGGCACCCATTCGGAATTACATATGCACACCTGCGCTGTGTGTTCGGGACGTTGTAAACCGACGTATACCTTACGCCCGTGGCGGTTGTATTGGTACCGTTGCCACCGGATCCTCCATCCCGTGTAAACGGCCTTAAGCCTCTTACGTCAGGTTTCCACGAGTGGGTACGCCTGATAATTACCAATTAGTGGGTGCCAATTAAAACGGGAAGCTTTCGATCGTACCGCTCTCGCGATCCTCCAACACCCTTCTTCTCCTTTATCGTCAAGATTTACTCGTCGCGATGAATTTTACCACTCTCCCCTCTCTATTCCCCCTCCCCCTTCTCCCCTCCTCCTTCTCCTTCTCCTTCTCTCTCTCTCTTTCTCTCTCTCTCTCTCTCTCTCTCTCTCTTTCTCTTTCTCCTTATCTCTCTCTCTTTCTCTTTCTCTTTCTCTTTCTCTTTCTCTTTCTCTTTCTTTGAACTCCTGTTTACCACGCGTACAGTCGTCGACGCGAGTGGCTCCTTTGTTTGGGCCAAACCAACTCGGGGTTTACCGTGAAACCGTTTAGTCATCCATTGCCTACAGATACAGAAAAAAATCTTACGCGGTACGATGTAATTTCGCGAGAGATGGCAATTCTGCCTTTCCAAGGTGAAAACGAAAGAGTCTCGACGATTCTACCGCAATGTACGATACTATGATTCGACGTGTTTCTCTTTTAAAATATTAAACGGGATAATAGTACGCCGCGCGTATTGTACACGTTGCGTTTCGTGATCAAAGTGCGTCGTGTCAGAAATATAAAAGCACGCAGAATGTTCGCGGGTGAAGATATAGAAAAGGTATTAGAATTAATTGTTGAACGTTCTACGGATAGATGGTCGATATTCGTCAGAGTTGAAGTTAAGTTTATGTCAGCGTCGGCACAACAACCGATCGGATGTCGGATGGAATAACGTCTACTAATGAAATCTCAAATATTAGATGGCATTGTATCTCGTGTTTTGCAAAGCCGAGGCTCCCTCCGTTTCCGCCTCTTCTTGCCGCAATTTCTTTCTACGATACGATAAAAGCGATTCTGCGAAATCGGAGCCGCGGAACGCAGCCAGTCCAGATACCGAATCGCCTTCGTTACGGAGTGTAAAGTTCGATACTCGGTCTCGAATCCCGTTCTCCCGTCTTCCCATCGTGCCTGCAATTAAAATTATGCAAAACGTCGAAACACGAAGAAGAAACAGAGGTATGCTCGACGACGAAGAGGACGAAGAGGAAAAGGGTAGGAAAAGAAGGCTGTCTCAATTTCTATTCGTCGCGGATGTTCGAAATGGCACAACCGGAAGTCGTCCTGTGTCGGAACATGCCTATTCCATCTACGGGTATTTCCTTTATGGCTGGCCGTTCCCTCCGCCATGGGAACCCATCGGGACCTCGTTCTACACGAATCGAAGAAACGTAAATTCAGAAAAAGAAAATACGGGAATTACCACGACGTTCTATCGTTCCCACATTCTTTTAGCCAACGTCGCAACGTCATGTAAAATTTTTATCCTTTTTACCACGGTCGACGGATACATAGGAGAAGGGAACGTCCCGATTGATTTTCGTTTTGGATTTCGTTGTCCGTCGTCCGTTTCGCTATCGGAGGATTTCGTCGTTTCAAAGAGGAAGGGACGACGGGGCCCGGCTTTCTTCGTCGGCGGTAATATACTCTGCGTGACACGAGCAATTCGCGTAGAAGCAAACAATTTCATAAAGGGGTGCGTGCACGGGCAAGCTCGTTAGAAATTATCCAACATCCATCTGTGACACGGCGGTCATTAAATTTAAAGACCGTTGCATCCAGCTTTTTCTTTTTTTTTTTTTTACAAATCGCCTGGCATTAATCTCCTTAGGTTGCGAGCAGCTAATGCAGACGGAACGGAAAGACGGATGAACGTTTTCGCCGATAAGACTCCGTCGTTGTTTCCTCGCGTGCGCGGGTTTACGCGTGGGAGAAAAAAGTGCCGAGAAAAAGGGAATCTGCGGTACCAGGTGTCCAGGAGTCCTCCATTAAAATTTAATTAAATCGATAAACAGATACGTTATCGCGCACTTTATCTATTGACTGCAATTAAACAAGTAGAAGACGCATACTTGTTGCTTCTATGCCGCCGGTAGGGCAATTTAGAGGGACAAGCTCACCGAAGATAGGATTAAAAATTAAAGATAGAAAAATTAGAGGAACGGATAAAGGAAACGGCGATAAACGCCGTTTACACAGCTCGTAACATCGATCGTAGGAATCGTTTTATCGTTTCAATCGCATGCAGGTAGAACCGAACTAATAAAAATATGTTAGAACGCTGCCGGTAGAAAAAATTCTCACGGCACGTTGGGAGACACCTGCTTTCGTATATTTGCCTCTCTCGATAGGAAATAGTCTGGCAATTGTCAGTGCGGCAATTAATAAGGGAGTAATCGACGATTCATTATACTAGAGGCGACTCTACGCTACGCACAGTCCCTCTCCTTCCGCTTTTAAATTCATTTCCGCCCACGTGTAGTCGATCGAAGACGTCCAACGCTCCAAGACGATGTTAATAAATCGTTTTATCCTTTTAAACGTATTTCTTGTCGTATCGCATAGAGCGAAGTTTCTTGGAATTCCCTTTTGGCCTGGCCTTAAGCTTTGCATATACGGTACATTTTAAGAAATTATTCGAATATTTATCGCATCGAGATCGATCGATCGTTTAAATACTTTCGATGATTATTTACGAAATATACCTGTGTTTGCCCAAAACCGTGTATCCTGTGGCTCCTATGAGCCATTTTCAGATATGTTTTTCAAGCTTTACCAGCATGATCGTGACAACTCGTTATCGCCTCGTTACAGCGCTAATAAAATTTCGGAACGTTTCCTTATAACGCACGTGATACGTCCATAAAATGTTTCTACAAGTGTTGAAATATTTCCGTAAGCTATCGTGGTTAGGACTCGCGAAACGTATCGCGAGACGGGCTATTACGTTCAGGGAATTTTCAGAAATTTCTCCGACAAAATCTCCCCGTAATTTTCAACGACGTGTCGGCCGATGACGTAACAGACGCGATATCTCGTGGAAAGCTGGAGAATAATTTCTAAGACGACGAAATAGCCGCTATGAGAACGTGAGACGAACATCACGTGCTCAATTTTCCGAAGACGTCACGTAACACGCGTAGCTTGCCCCGTACCAGCGACCCTTCTGTCCTATTTCAAACCTTCGGAAGCTAATTTCCCTGACAGAGACGTTTCCGTTCGTTTTCCCTCCTTTTCCATCCTGGCCGCAAGCCGGGGAACGAGAGAACTAAATCAATGTAGGACATTTATATTGGCTGGAAATCGCTGACTCTCGCCACTATGGACACCCACCGGGACATATTAAGATTTCTGATCCGGCTTGCCGGCCGTCGGACATTTTTATTATTGCGTGTCCACCGAACCACCTCCACCGAACCTGAGAAATAAAACGTGAATTATTGGCCACGCGGTGTCTTCTCTCTCGCCGCTGTCGATCCCACTTCCACTTTTCGCCTCTATCGTCGCTTCGTCGATTTTTCGATCGAATCACAACACCACAGAGTGTATAAAGCATTAGCGTTATTCGAGCAAAGCTAAGCGATTCACCTGGTAATTCGCCAAATTCGGTTACGCGTCATTTTCGAGCGATCTACATTTGAAAACGGAGTTATCGGACTCGTGGCTCTCAGCGACGCGATAAACGACGAAACACGTCCTGTAGATCGACAGCTTCGCGTAGACTCTCATAGTCTTTTCCACTTGGACTCTGAGGACGTTTAAAATACTCATCGAGAGATCTTTTCCATGTACCCGCCTCGATACGATCGAAAACGAAGGAAGAAATGGTATTGCGCGCGAGAGAGAGAGAGAGAGAGAGAGAGAGAGAGAGAGAGAGAGAAAGAGAGAAAGAGAGAGAGAGAGAGAGAGTAGGAGAGAGTGGGAGAAGGAGGGGAACCAGCGTGCAACGCCTATGCACGAAAGCCACCGGTGTCAAAGCAATTCATTTAAATTAATAGGTCCAGAGGCCGCGCGTTTATCGCGCGATTAGTAGCAGCTTTTTTTTCATGTCCCCACCCAGGGTGGGTGTTCGTATTTGTACTCTCGTTATCGACTGCTGTCACGATAAACCCGATGCTTTTATCGCCTACAATTATATGCCCCGTTCCTCCCTCGCCAGATATGGACGCGTTCTGAACGCTCGCTCTCCAAGATCTTTTGTTCTTAGAACTCCATAGATTTCGCGACGCATTTTTCGCTTTTCAAACTATCATCGACGTCGAGCCTAAGGAAAAAATAGTTACCTCGTCATCTCTGCAATTTGCTGCCTTGACTTCTTCGATATCGTTCCGAAGCAAACGAACCTAGACGTTTATTGGTCGATACGGTGCAATTATGCAAATTCGCCTTCGAACGAAGTGAGAACTCTCGATAACCCGCGTTATCAAAAGGACGGATCTAAACGCATCTTAGCTTCTTGGTAGCAAAGCGTGTCCCGCTATTGGTTCCTATCGGCCCCACTACCCTCTCGGTCAATCGGCGCGCTGACGCGTAAGTCAGCTCGCTCGCAGTAGTCTCGCGTAGGCCTTCGGCGTGGTCGGTGTCGAGTTGTCTCTTTGTTTCTTTCTTTCCCGCCTCTTCTCGTCGCTTCCGAACGTTTCCACTGAGTTATATCAACGCGTGCCGTAAACGGAGAACGCCTATCGACGTTTCTTATAAATATAATTATTTACATACTTTCCGAGAATATGCGGAAACGGCGATAAGATTTATTTCACGCAGTGTCGTCAACAGCGTGTCGAGCACACGCCACACAGGCGTTCGAACGACAGCGGTGGCTAAACCCGAACGCCTTAGAACCAGAGTGTACTAATCGTAAATCGCTTTTTCCTTGGCGAGGAGGACGCGCGTCTGACTTTCCCCGAGTCCCTTTGAGGAAATTTCGCGAGAAATTTCGCGAGAAATTTCGCAAGTTGCAGGAAGACGCAAGTTGCCAGGATTCTTTCGCGGCCCCCGCGGAACCGCCGTTAAATTCGGCCTAAACGGCCATAGTCCTCGCGTTAGACCGAAACTTGTCTGTCCCTCTCGTTTTGTCGCGCATTCGGTGGCACCAGGTGGAGCAGTAGTAGGTGGTGGCAAGGTGGTGGAGGGGCGCGAAGGAGAGAGAAGAAGCAGGGACAAAAGTTTTCGGCGGAACGGCGACGGGAGAGGAGAGAAGCTTTCGCCGGGAGAATAAGGGAAGCGGCGTGGAATATTTTAACATATATCACGCTGAAATTGGGACGAGGGTATGCTGCCGCGAGTCTCTCCTTCAGCGCCACTTTCCACCCCCGTGCGAGCCCTCGCTGGCAAATCGCCGGTTCCCCGCTACGCCGCCGTTATGTTGTCCCATCGCGCGATTTGACTTGCTTTCGAGAGGCTCCCACCATCCCTGACGATATGTTTGTCTACCCTGCTGACTACGGCAGCCACAGAATGGTAAGGGATGGAACGCCAATGATTTTCCGGCCTGGCGTATCTTACCATCAGCGAAATGTATTCGCACGCCATTGTATCTGTTATAGCGTTCGCGTACAGCAATTAAAACTAGCTCCGACTACAGTGATTACCTATAAGCGTTTTTACGTACCGCTCAATCGTTTAATAAGCCATATTAAATTTCGTACTCTCCAGTAGTAAACGTCGTACTGCCACACGACTATAGAAATTTCATACTACGAATGTACAATGTCGAAGCTGATGAAAATGCACGCTTCGTTGAAAAACAAGGGCGAATACTTCTTCTAACCCGTACACCCACCATTACCCCTCTTCCTTTCTTTATTAATCCTTAAAATATATCGTCGAACGGACGGAGTCCCGTGTACGCTATCGCGTTCGAATCCAATATATATCCTCGCGTTCCAGAAACATCGCGTTCGATGAAACAAAGGAAATTCCGGTAAATTAAATTACCCGATATTAGATGAGAATTGGGAAAGCCGTCGTTGATAATAATTACGAGTACCGTTGTGGTCCTCTATTTAATGTTTAAAATTATCCCTAGCAATTCTATGGCTATACGCCGAAGAATTCTTTCCCGAGAGCGATGGTTAAAGTTTCGACGATAACCTACTTATTACGAGTTTCCAAATTTACTTTCTACTAATTAGTCGTAAGAACGTGCTATAATCGGCACGTAAAACGCGAATCAGAGGGTGAATTACATTTCGACCAGTATATTTCATAACAATTTCCCTCTGTTCGCTTTTTATTCAAAACTGATAACCTCTATCGTTGTTTTCGTTGCAGTATGGCTCGGATGAATTCGGTCAGGACTCTCCACGATACACCTCCCCCAAGGCTGCGGCCCTCTACGCAGATCCCTATTATATCGGTAAGTTGTCCAGATCTTTTCATTCCTACATTGATAAATATCGTAAGTTTCACGCTAACAAACGACAGATAACGCGATAGGACGACGATGGTCGGGTCGCAAGAGTTGCTAAAACACAGACACGACGTTAACTTGAAATTCAAGCGGGAAAAAGTATCCTCGTTACCGTGTTCTCTTAAATTGGTATCGATCGAGAGTCGAAAATCTAGGCCGCTCGTTACCGGACACAACTAAAAGTAAGGTTCGAGCCGGTTCCGTTCGATCGATCGTACGTTGTCTAACGATCGACCGAGGCCTGGATCGTACACGTACGCGTTGATCCAGCCTGCACGCATCTATATCAGCTGGAAATCGCGTAACGATTCGAACGAACGATAAAAGGGACTTTACGATCGCAGTAATATTCGACTGTTTAGCGTTGGCTCGTAAAATTCGTCGCTCTGCCTGTCGCGCGTAAAAACGATAACAATTTCTCTTTATTTGTTCGAACAGCGGCGTGTCCAACTCGCAGCGCGCTGAAACTCGCGGCTACGCGCGACGAGAGGGAAAAGTCGCCCGTGGAAAAGCCGCGACCGCGCGTTTCGCCAGTCAACTTTATGCGATGACGCGCTCTGGTGAGATGTCGTGCAACGCGATTAATTCTGCCACGTTTTTTCGGTTTCCGATCGAATCCCGTTTCTCTCTTCTCGCATTTCTCCTCCAGAGGATTTCGTAACTTTCGAGGAAGATAAGAAAGGATCGTCAACGAAATGCGCGATTTCTCCTCCCAATTTTACGCTAATGATCTTTCCTCCTTTCTTTTCTCTTTCCTTTTTTTTTCTTTTTCGTTTTTCAAGTTGTTTGCTCGGTTGGAAAGAAAATGTGACTTATCACGTTCTTCTTCTTCTTCTTCTTCTTCTTCTTCTTCTTCTTCTTCTTCTTCTTCTTCTTCTTCTTCTGTGTTCTACGGTTTTCTTCTAAAACATAAGAAATCTTTTTTCGCGACTAACTTAGAAGCTTAAGGCATAAGTAAAAAGTTCAAGGTCCGTAACGGAGTTAATGCGCGGAATATCTGTCTCTCTCTCTCTCTCTTCCATCTTCTCTTTCAGTCGCTGTCAACGTTATCATTCGCGATCTTGACTGCGCTCTATTTAACCGCGGATCCTGATATTTTCGAAACGAAGTCAGAAAATTTACAAACACGTCACCCAGCTCGAGATTAACGAAGGCGAGCATCCGCGCGTAATTCACCGATCGATACGAGAGCTTTGTTCTGGCTTCTATAAATTCCACAAAGTCTTGCGAAATTCGAAGAATCGTTTCGCCGTTACCCGCGGTATTTTTCGAGGCAGTTCTCTCCGAGAGAGAAAGCCGGGAAGGTCGTCGAGCGCATCCGAAGTTTCCCGGATGGATTACCGAGGCGGTAAATCAATAAGATCGGTAAAGTTTCCGAGTAAAGTTGTTATTAAAGATCAGAGGGTAAGGAGGCTCGTTGGCCGGCTTCTCGAATACGTTCTCGGCTCGTGACACCCGGTAAGCGAGCGGAATACCTTATAAATGTGGGGAGGGGAAGGGCGAACGAAAAAGTTTTATCAGACATCGAATGCCAGTAGTTGGTAGGAACGGACGAGTAGTTTGGCTTAGTTTCGGTTCCCTCGTCGTGGAAACTCTGGCCACGGAATTATATCAAGCAAAAGTATCAAGAAATACGTTCCCGAAGCTTATTGCTGTTGTTTTCAACTGAAATAATGGCCCGTGTCGTCGTGCCGCCTATCGCCCTTTCCAACGGGTGTTCAAAGACGACCAACGAGTTCCATCGTCCGGTAAAAAATCTCGTTCGGTTTTTCTCTCCATCCAACAACATTTTCTTCCAGTCAGGCAATCCGATTTCATGGAGCCTTCGATTTGCGAGGATTTCGAGTTTAGACGATTTTCATCGTGACAATTTTCCAGTGGTTTTTGGGACGTGTAATTGCCTGAAAAACAGATATAAAGATTTCCTCCCTTGAGAGTAGCATAGGGACGCTCGGGGGTACTTACCCGCTGGTCTCGTGCAAGCGTAACTCGTACTGATTATTACCAGGAAGCCGATTAGTCGATGATATTTGACTTTCGAGTAAGAAAAAATTACCGTATACGGGTTTACGGTTACGTCGTGCATCGACTGCGCAGTCACAGTTGCAGTCCGTGTTTTAAACTCTTTCCGCAAATAAGGAGTAATGTTCGCGATTCGGTTTCCAGGCGAGCGAAATAGCGAGCGAAATAGCGAGCGAATCGTTTGCATCCGCACGCTTTCGACCTCGCTCATGGTAATGCAACAAATAGTAGCACGTGGCGTTCAATGTCCAGGGCATGTCGCGCATGTGCTCGAATAATGTTCCTCGTCTAATCAGATTAAAAGACACGTATAGAGCTGGAATGAAATCCCGTGGAAAAAAAAATATATATATATAGTTCATTATTCGCGACAGAAATATTATTATAAAGGTGGTTCATAACGCGCGATGCGTTTTTTCTCGTACGTGCTATATTTTATATACCAAAGAATTATATAAATCCCGTAGACGAATAAATCGACAAAACACCCTAGCCCGTAGCTTATTGTAAACGAGTGTTTTCTTTGTGTTCTAGATGGAAACGCCGCAGGAACGGGTCCGGGAGACCCATGGACGGGAGGTGGCGGCGGTGTTCAGCCTCCCTACAGCGGCTACGCACCCCCTCACCTGGCCCAACCAGCCTATCCCATGCACCTACCCCACGACCCCATGGTAAGCGACTACTTTCTTCTCTCCGTGCTTTTCTTCCTCTCGCTCGTACGCGCGTCCTTCTCGTTCGTCGATCAATCACGCGTGACTGCGCTCCTTTCTTCGGACTTGACATCCCGCTAACTTCACGATAGACAGGACAGGAACTCGCCTCCCCCGGCCCAAAATTCTGTCGTGGGTCGACCGACCGACGACCGATTCGTCGTTAGAAGATTAAAATCTTCCAGCCTAATCTTCGTCCTTTCGAAGATCGATGCCTGTCGAAAAACTAAGCTGCTCCCCTCGTCTCGACCTCGTCGAGAAGAAAGAATCCTCGCGGTTGCTTCGTGCTTGTTAATAACGTCGCCACGTCACGAATTTCTTGGCTCTGCAACTTTCCGGAATGTTCGCCGATATATTTTCATCGCGGAGGTCGCGGAACGAGGGAAAACTTGCCGGTGAAAAATTGCAATCTCCCGGTTAGGCGTTCCGCTGCAGCGCCCATAAATTCAGCCGGTTCGCAGCCATTTTTCCAATTCCTCTCCTTCGAAGACGTTCGACTCGTTCGACATTGTCAGAGTGAAGACTAGCCTATCGACGCTGACCTTAATCCTTTACATCCAACGTGATCTAGATCTTAGAAGAGCTACGCGGACGCCGAACTTTTGTTTCGTTCTCTTCTGCTTTTCGCTCGATCTCGGTGTCCATCGATCACCACGTCGCCTTGATACTCCGCCGATTCGTTGCGCAGATCCAAAGTAGTTGAGAAACACTGTTGACAGTGCTCGAAGCAACGTCAAATGACTCACTGGCTTCTATATATAGAACGACTCTCCCGCTACTCGGTGTTTCTAGTCAAGTGCAGCCTTCGTTTGATTTACGCCGTTCATGGTTACCACGAAATCCTCCTGTTCGCGGCACCCCGGATTCTCCTCCCACGTTCCTCTGCCTCCTTCGAACACCGTTCAACGCATCGGCTCTCCGCGAGTCTCTAATTGGTCCCGGACTCGAATCGAATTCGAACGGAGATGAGAGCTTCTAAGATTATCGTCTGCCATCTTTAGCTACTTTTGATCGCTGAAACGGCTGCGAGATAGCTCGGTAGAATTCGTCGACAGGCACGAAAGGAGCATATCCTGAACCGGGTCGTGGAAAAGAGAGTTTGTGCACGAACGTTTTACAAAGACGCACTCGATGCGTCCACGCGACTCGAGACATCTCCGGCCGAAAGCTTAAACATTTACGATCCCGGTTTAACGATCCCTGTTTCCAAGAATCTGTCCGCCGCAGCAGCGGCGAAGCAACCCTTTGGTCGAAAGCCGGGTCCGCCGCGTTTCCCGGTTCTCGATGGTCTGCTGCCGGTGGACGCCGAGAAGCGCAGCAGAGACACGAGACAGCGGTACTCGCCGTTAGTTATCGCCTCGTTCTTTCCTTCGTGCAGCGAACAATTAACGGCGTTTCTCGGTCGTGAAATTGAGGGAGGGTCGCGTGCAAACTCCCTCTAATTTGTTGATAAATACGCTTCGTTGTCGAGCCGGGGACGATGACTTAAAATTAGACGTTTTACGAGCGAGCTTCGGGTAGGTGCGAGCGAGGGCTACGCGCCACTAAGCGTATCCGATATCAAAGCCGTTCTGGTCCGCTCCATTATGTACCAGACTTGGATACAAAAGGTCGAACGAGTCGTCAGTCAGCTAACAACCATTCCACGTCCCGTACCGTACATCCGCGGGGATGTCTTTGTCCCTGTCGTCTGCGACGATTATTTGGAACGGTTTCTTACGATGGCGGTTTCGTTCGTCTGGCAAATTTTCCACCTTTCAACGAATATTTCCTTTAACCTATATATAATCGAATTTGTTAATAATTGCAGGCATACTCGGCCATGTCACCGAACGGAGAACCGGCGGCGCCAATTCTGGGCTCGGCGGTGACCAGTGCGGCCTCGCTGCCACCAATGTCGACATTCCGGGGTAGCGGCGCAGTTGCGGCAAATAGTGGAACCGGTGCACCATCCCCGGCATCGTTGCAATATAGTCATAGTCCTGGTGCACCGACTACCGCACCCTCCGCCCCCAACTCTGCACCCACGACGAACCGACAACCTGCTACGGGGGACAACCTCGGCATTTCTATCTCGGTACTATGCAGAGCTGAAAAGAACACTAACAGTACTTCGTTCGCGCCATTCTTCAGGCGACGCAATTAGTAAATGTGACCGTTTCTAAATCATACGAGAGAGAGAGAGTGAGTGAGAGAGAGAGAGAGAGGGAGAGAGGGAGAGGGAGAGAGAGGAAGAGAGAGAGGGAGAGGGAGAGAGGGGGGAGGGAGGGAGAGAGAGGAGAAGAAAAAGGAGAAGAGGAAGAAATAGGCTCTACCAAACGAAATGCATGCGAGATCGAAGCGGGCTCTCCCGCCTTCTTTGCAACTTTGCGCGGTACCTGTTGTAATAGAAAGATCTGTTTAACCTGCTTTTTCTATTGTTTTCAAGCAGATTAACCCAACGAACCAATCAGTATCGAGTTATAGCAGCAACCCATCCACACCGGTCAGTTCGCCACCACCCTTGACTGGTTCAGCGCCAGGTTGGGTACCAGGTGCTGCACCAGTTTCTCCACATTTCACGGCGGATCCCAACCGTGGAACCATTCACATGGTATGCATCAAAGCTTCGCTGTTAACAGTTTCCTTTTCTTTCCTTCTTTTCTTTTTTTTTTTTTCTCTTTTTTTTTCCAATTTGTTTCTTTCGAATATACTTACTTATCTACCATTATTTCACCCGACGCTTCCAACGAGACGAATTTGATTGTTTGTTGGAGAAACACACGCTCGGTCCCGAGTTTATTGGTGAACTAGATTTCAATCGTGGATCTCGTTGGAAAGTGACGGGTGCATCTCTGAACGCAGACACGCTTCATCACCGTTTCGACGCGCTTTAGAAACAGGTCAAGGACGTTCGTAACAGAAACCTCTCGTGCTCGTTCACTTCTCTTACGATATTTTATCGTCTGCACTATGGTGACTCGTTGAGAGTACACCCGTTGTTACACGCACTGACTTTATTTCTGCTCGGGGGAGGATCGGAATGCTTCAATCGAGAGCATTAGAACAGAGACAACGAGCGATTTAAGATAGTCACTTTTATTTTTCCTTTTTATTTTTCTTTTTCTTTCTTTCGCCGTTAGATTCCGCCCTCCGTTGCGCACTTTTCAATACCCGCACAAAGTAGCATGCACTCGACGCACCGACAATTCATCTCGCGTGTTTTGTCCACGTTGCAGACCACTTTATTATCCTCCCCCTGTTCAGTTATATTCAAGTCGATCATCTGGCATATTTCATTTTTACATATTACTTGTTTTCTTTTTGACCTTCATTTATCCCTTTTGTTTGTTGTGAACGCTGTGTTGACTTGGTTGTTCTCTTTTTTTTTTTTGGTTTTGTTGTTGCGTTGGTGTTGTGTGTGAAGCCGGCGCCTGAACAGCAGAGGCTAGACGATGCCATCGGCTTTCTTCGCGACCATGCCGAGGTGAGGACTGCCGATTTTTAGTTTTTTTTTTCTCCCCCTTCTTGTTTGTTCTTGTTTCTGATCCTCTCTCACCAAATCATTCGTAACACACCACTTTTGTGCATGAACTTCGACACACGGTACGGAATTTGCGACGCGCGAACGACACACCGCGAATATCGACGTTCGATCTAACGAATGCGACGTTCCCGGCGGGACATCGCGTACTTCTTTCTTACTTGCATATTAATCACGGGTCACGTTAATTCTCGCATTGTTTAAACAATTTCTTATTAATAAAAAGAGGCGAAACTTGCACTCTGTGAGAATTAATGGCATGTCGAATTTCCGTCACTCTCATCAGTTCCCATCACATCGACTTTTAAACAGAACCCTGTCTCATCTCATACACACGCTTTCCGTCATCTTGGAAGTATGTTGAATCCATTGTACCAGCGTCAGTGATACCTCGACGATACGTTGTGTTTCACGGTCGCGCGATTACCGTTGTATCATTGACACTGGCATCTTTGGCGATTTGAAAGAAATGTCAAACAGCCGTGTAATCGAGTCGAATTTCGGATATTCTGTTGGTACAGGGTACGCGGATGGAGGAACGACTGGACGATGCCATAAACGTGTTGAGGAATCACGCGGAGAGCCAATTAGGTCTTCATTTGGGCCCCGTTGCTCCACACGGTTCCATCTATTCCCACACATCACCACCTCAACTAGACCATCTGGTAAGATCTCTATTCTTCCGAGCGATTGAGGAAATTTTTGGAAAAATGTTACACCCACAGGACAAGCGGCGAGTCGAGCAAATTTCGTTGAAAATTCTACTTCTATGTTCTTAACATTAGCTACCGTTCACCAGTTTGAATCGACGGGTTCAAATGGATCTTAAAGAATTTCTGTTCCTTTTCCGCAGATATATTCGCCAAATGAATGAAAACTTCATGATATCTGAAAATAAATCGATACTTTATAAGAATTCACTTATTTAAATAGAAAATACGCTTGGCATCTACTTAACTAGATTATTGACAGATATCTGTGCAAAACTCGTATCCTTAACACAATTATTACAAAAGCCGGAACCTAAGCAGAAATTCGTTTCGCTTGGCAAATATTACGACAACTACACACCATTTCGGCTGTTTTATATTTCTTATCTCTGCGCGTTATTGTACGTGTTCTGTGCATTTTGTTGGTACTTTTGAATCTCTCGCAACTGCGTGAAAATTCGTAGCCTGTATACAGAATGTTAAAAATATATTTATAAGATGCAATTCTAGAAGAACGAAGAAGTGTGCTATTTTTCAAATTGTACAGGATTTGGATTCAACATCCCGTTTCTGCATAGATGTAAAGGTTGTTTCTTAAAAAGTTCCTCAATTCGTATTTATCTGAAAAAAAAAAAGAAAAAAAGAAACACGTCGAGAAGAAGTCAATAACGAGCCTCTTGTCCACAGACGAGTCCTCATCCTGCGGTAACAGTAACGCAACCTCAGGGCTCCTACTCTGGTTTGACGCCCACACCCGACACGGACGGTTCCATCAAAATCGAAAGGTTACCTGTGACGAATGCCAGTAAGTTTCAACTTATCCCGCCCGCCAATTTTTCACTTTCCAAGAGCTTCGTGAAATAGAGATAAATGAGAAAAGATTGGTTCAACGAGGTAGGAAAAGTGTTCGTTTAAAGATGGCGAAAGACAAGTGTCAACGAGCCTTGACAATAGCTAATCGGAATGGCTGCGTTGTTCTATTCTCGGAGTCGCATCATCGGATAAATGCTTTTTTCCCACGAGTTACGGTGCAATGACGAGAAAGAGAGAGAGAGAGCGAGAGAGAGAGAGAGAGGAGAGGAGATGAGGGGAGGTGAAGGAGTATCCAGGTGTTCTACGTTAGAGTTAGAGCCCGATAAGGAAACATTAGATAAATCGCGCGAATGCATCGTGGTCGTGCCTTTATTCTTCTCGGAGACCTCTGTCTCCGGCATTGTGTCTTCGTTGCACTTTGTTTCTGTTTCTGTCATGCGTTCCTCTTACCGGTGAACGTTCGTAATCCTTCTCTCGGTGCTCGCCTAATGCAATGCACAAGTTCTCCAAGGGTCCTTTACGAAGAAACGCTCTTTTCTCCATCGACGACCATTTTTGGCGATTGGAATTCGGAGCGCACGATCAGGATTCTCTTTCTGGTTACATGGAACTTGGTACAATCGTCTTTCCAATTGCCTCTTTTTCCCCTCCTTTTTTCCATTCCTTCTCGCTCTTTTTCCGTTTTTTTTTTCCTCTTCTTTTCTTTTCTTTTCTTTTTTTTTTTTTTTTTTTTGCCACTCTTTCGACGAGAGGAAAAAAAAACGTCGGTGATGCTTTCACCTCGGCTCTCATCGACGGAGAGCATAGGTAGTGTCTCGGCCGTGTTTCCAGGGAAAAAACGCAGTCGCGGACCTTTGCACACAATCACGGAACCGATTTATCTAGCGCGATTCTCGGCGACTTTCATAGAAACGCAGCGCACGAGTTAAATACATTCGCGAAACGCGGCGAATTGTCAGGCGAGTGCAGCGTTTAAGGAGATGGTTGAATCAGTGTATCGAGCGTGCACGTAAAGCGCTTCCTGCTCGTAATTGGACACTTTTCACGGTTTCGTGACTAAGCGGTCTGTCCAAAGCTCGAGTATAATATCGGGAACCCGGTATCGCCGTACACAGCGAAGGTCATCATACTTCCGGGTGAGTTCTGGCTGCGCTTTTTCCACCGTTCTTCTGGCTCGACAACACGTGGATCGATTTCTTGACAATCGAAACGGTTTCGTTCATCGTCAACGTCGAGTTGATGAATGAGATGGATTCGATAGGACAAGTAGATGCGAGTATTCTCTATTTCACGAATGCTGGTTGACGCAGAGGAAAGGGTAGGAATATCAGGTATATCTGTTTTTTTTTTTTTTTACTTTTGATCTAGTTTAAAAAAAAAAAAAAAAAAAAGAAAAGAAAAAGAAAAAGGAAAAGAAAGAGAAAGTAAGCGAACTTAACAAAGATTGTATCGCATACGCAATTATCGTAATTTTAATAAAAGAACAGCAAGAAGGTAAATAGCTGTCGTGAAGGGTAATTTGTAATTGAACAGCACGCGAGAAGAACCATTTTTTTTTCTCAGCGCTCGATAAGATTGTTGAGAAAGGAACAAGTTCTTAGATTCAGAAATCTTACAAGCTTGCTAATAAATACCGTGCAATTTCGTAAACGATCAAGCGAAGGATCATTGTTAAATGTTTAGTAGGTTGTAAAAATACACGCGGAGGCCGTAGGGATAAACAAGATAAATCCTACTTCCGATGAAAAGGCGGAAACAACCGGTTAGACCGAAAGGCGTAAACATTTAAAAAGTATTTGATACGTCTACGAAAACGTATATTTAGTGACGAAAGGAAATAAAAAGGAAGATTTAGAATTATGAGATTGGTTAACAGCATGTGGAATTTTAAAATTATCGTCGCGTAATTTGCCGTACTTCTTTTTCCTATGGTCTTCGTATTTAACGAAGCGAACCTGCAACGAAATAAAATTCTATCTACTTGCTAACCCTACTTGCTAACGTGGAATCGTTTATTTTCTTATCGCGTTCCGTGCCTGTGATCTTCGGCTATAATCTCTAATAATTGATTCCTAAACATCTTTAGAGATATCGAAATTATGCAGCGATCGAAATGTTAGTATCTTCGAATCAGTGCCTTAGCGTGAAATAGATGAAAATCTTAGTATCTCATATACCAGCCCTCTCCTCTATTATAATACTATGACTGTGTTTTTGGCGTAAATGTAAATTGACGGTATTAATAATGAGCAGAATACGTCTCTTTAGAAAAGAGAAAGGACCCGCCGGATAGTAGCGGCGGCGAGACAAAACCTTCGAGCAGCGAGCTTGCAGCAGCGGGTGTGATCTCTACGTCTCAAGGAAAAGGGACGAAGAGATCGCGTAGATAGTAAGTATATCTTGGATGTGTACACTTGTCTGAGATTGAGGCGCAACGATATCGATCATAGAACGACAGTAGTGAAACATCGAGCCGAGTAGAGGCGATCGGTCGTGATCAGATCTTGATTCAAACGCAGCTTTACCATGCCGAATATATCTTAGTGGAAAAAGACCTGTGCATTCTACGAAGAGAAATTGCGCGTCTTATAACAAACTTATAGAAGCGTAATAGACGGCAAGTTCGAGATGGTAACGCTGTGATGGACTAATTATATATCAATCGACGATACGCCAACGAGAGGCTGATCTCTCTCGTGCTTCTCGTGCAATGTAGACTTGTAACTAATCGATTATATTCAAACAACCGTTGTTCGAGTGCTGACGAAGACTGCGACGATCCCAGCACCAAAGCGGTGCGCGAAAAGGAACGTCGCCAGGCCAACAACGTGCGTGAAAGGTTAGTGAACACGCGCAGTAAACCCTCCCGTTGTTATTTCCTCAAAGTTCTCCCGTTCATCCAGAATCCTCCTTTCGCATCCTCTACCCCCCCTCTCGTATGCATGCCCCATCAAATCAAATAAAAGAGAAAAGAAAAAAGAAAAGAAAAAAAAGAAATAGAAAAGAAAGAAGTAAAAGAACACGCAGTTGTAATTATCAAGATCTCGATGGCATGCTTACGCTCTTTCCAACACAAGGCCCGTATTCTAGCGTGACAATTAAAATGTTTCTGGTTAAGGACAGGAATGATACGAGAGATCGGGCGAGAGATCCACGGAATTCTCGTGCTCGCCTCTCAATCAGTTTCATTTTAATTCAGCTGCGATTCGGTCCCCCCAGGCATGCTATCTGTCTATCACCACCCCCCCCCTTTTTTTTTATTACTGTTATTATTATTATAGATCAAAGCACATTCCTACGCTCTGCATTATTACTTGAACGTTGTTGCATCGAGTTCTACGCCCTTTATATCGTATCATCTATCGGAAATCCTTCTGTTGCATTGTTATAAATGATTTCTCGTACGAGTTGGACAAAAGTAACGAACAAAGATCCTCTTGTGTATAATGCAGATTCGTTTCTTTCAGAATCGACATCGTTCGAAGATCACCCTTTTCCCTTCCGATGTCTATCCTGACGATCACACACTGTGCCATCCTTTCCTTAGAAATCATGTGATTCTAAATGTTCTAGGTAACAGCACGAACTCAGCTCTGCGCGTTAAATCCGCATCTTTCTCTCCGCGCGATTCTTTACCACTGGTTTGTTCTCTGTGCAAAGAATACGGGCCTTCGAGAATGGAAACCTGATTTCTGTCCATAACCACAAGTCGATCAGATAGCTCTGCGCGTGTTCAGCCAACAAAATCGCTTCGTATCGCAGTCGTATAGATTCGTCCGAGAAATCAAGAATTGAGATTCCTTCGTAGAAATTATTTTTCTTCCTTTTCGATCGCACTGTCAGTATCAGTTTTTCCTGGCTAATTGAAAATCGTCGATTTCACTGCTGTCGAAATCATGCGCTCGATCTAGGACACAATGTCTCGCCCACGTCAGGTGATTAATTGAGTATTGTTATTGCGCAACTGTTGTTCGAGCGCCGAAGACGAGGATGATGATCCCGACGTAAAGGCGCAAAGGGAGAAAGAGAGGCGGCAGGCTAATAATGCTAGGGAAAGGTAAGAGATTCGACGAAATTGTGCAGTGAATTCCTCGTGAAATATCGCGTCAAGCGATCCGAGGACAGTTTGGCCCGTATTCTATGTATATGTGAAGCAAAAAAACGATCGTAATACCAAAGTTCCGTGTGGATCTTTCGATCATAGGCTCTCGTGCTATTATGTAGAAAAATCTGCGTCCTTTTAGAAACGACTCTCTTTCGTCTTCTTTCCCCCGCTAGTTTAAAGATTCGGCTATAACAACGATACATTTTTATCGTAGAGAGAGAAACTTTAACCGAATGATTAACCCTTAAAGGCAATCGCGCGAGTGAAATTTCATTCCGTGCGTATTTTCTTTTAATTATTTCGCAATAAAAAATACTATCGCGTAATCGCTGTGAACGTTTTAACTTTTCATCGAACATAAGGGTGTAACAATAACGACAACGACGACGACAACGACGACAACAACAACAACAACAACAACAACAACAACAACAATAATAATACGATTGATTTTATTGATTTTCTCAAAAAGTACACAAAAGACGTTCTCACGTGACATTTCCTGTAACGATAGCTTTTGAGAACAAGCTATCTATTAATGATATCAATTTCAATGTCGAACGTAAAGCGGAAATACATACAAGAATAAAAATACTTCAGCGCGTTTGCCAAGGGTTGACGCATTGTTGTAGTTTATGCAATGTTGCTAGACAGACACGACAGAAAATCATTCTCGAAAGAAAGAGCATTAATGTCAAAGTTTAGCGTTGCATTACGAGCTAACTGGTGTGTTATAATCGAGATTTGTTCCTTTAGGATACGTATCAGAGATATAAACGAGGCTCTGAAGGAACTTGGTAGAATGTGTATGACACATCTAAAGACAGACAAACCTCAGACGAAACTCGGTATCCTCAACATGGCTGTTGAAGTGATCATGACACTGGAACAGCAAGTTAGAGGTAGGTTCAGGGAGTTCGAGATTATTGGTAGAAGAAAAGAGAGAAATCAAGGTTTAAGCGAATTTCTTTCCACGTTGCAGAACGAAACCTGAATCCAAAGGCAGCGTGCTTGAAGAGGAGGGAAGAAGAGAAGGCGGAGGATGGGCCTCACCCTCATCCTCTTCCCCACGCGCATTCTCAGCGACTGTTCTCCGCGATGCCTGTAAATATCTTTTCGTTAGTCATTAAGGCGATACGCCACTCCGACAGGTTCACAATGTCGAATTTAAAACATTTTCTTAAACTATATATATATATACACACACACATACATAAGATAAGAATAACAATGATAGGCGAAGAAATAACATGTACCGATTCCAAAATTTATTCTGTTTCAGGGCCCGCCACCGCCACTTCAAAACCATACGACGCAGCCACAGTAGCACATCCTGTGTTAAGGGGTAGATACACCGGCTCACGGAATTTGAACACTTAGCATAGAAAATATTTATGTTTATATTGTGTGTGATATGTAGAATATTTCGAAATTTCACTAGCACTGTAACGAGGCCCGACTGTTACGATTACATACCTTGTCGATCAAATTCGAGGTCAATTTGAAAATTTGTATACAAGTTACAAGATATTCATTGCAGATACGTATTTAATAAAAATAGCTTGGATAGCATATGAGAAGGACTACTATGTACGGTCCCACAGAAGATATCGCAGTTCATTAAAATAATGAATAATTCGTTGTTTACTTACCTGATCTTACATTTTTGATCTTTGCGAAATATACACTTGTACTAAATATCTTGTAATTTCTCTCTCACTCTCACTCTCTTATTCTCTCTCTCTCTCCTCTCTCTCTCTCTATCTCTATCTCTATCTCTATCTGTCTATCTATGTATTCAGATACGTTTCAAACTTTACCGATGTAACCACGATAGTCGGATCTCGTTACAGTGCTAATAAAATCTCAAAATGTTTCGTATAATACACATAGTACATTCATAAAAGGTATGTACGAATGTTGGAATACTTTCGTGAGCCTGTGTGCGGTTTCACCTCTCTATACCCCCTCCCCCTCCCACTCCCCGAAGGCGGCTTCAAATTATTTTTATAAATAGCGAGAAAACAAAGGAATATGGTTCCTCTCTTTCGAGATGTAAGAAGAAGAAGAAGAAAAAAAAAAGAACTTGTAGCGTGGTCGAGATTTTATTGAAACGATCGTTCCCTGCTACTGGTACACCCCGGCTCTTGTTGAAGTTGCCCACTTTTTTGTGTATTGTAAACTATCGTATAAAGCACAAGTGCAAGGTTTCAGTAAAAATGCAAGTATGTATAGGTAAACGATAGGGAAAATAAGGAAGGGAGCGAAAGAAAGAAAGAAAGAAATGCACGGATCATCTACCCATCGAATGTGGAAAAAAGTTCAAACATATCTCTCGCATAATTGTATATATACAGCAGTAACGTACGCCTAATCAATTACTTTATTATGATGATGATGATGATGATTATTATTATTATTATTATTATTATTATTTTTATTATTACTATTATTATTATTTTTATTATTATTATCGTCATCAATATGGCGATGGTTATTATTATTATTATTATTATTATTATTATTATTATTATTATTATTATTATTGACACGATAATGATTTTATTATTATTATTAATTATTATTATAATAATTATCGATTAATGATCGCCGAGGAAATCCTTCGTGAGAGTTAAAGGGGACATTTTTGTTTTTGAACAAAAATATAGCTCAACTCACAATGTGTACCCAGTTGCCATGTATTTTAATTTATTTAGACTCTTAAATAAATTTTATTGAATAAAAGAAGAAACAAATATGAAGGAAAGAACAACAGCAAGAAATAAAGCAACCAACAATGACACTTATTGTCGTGAGTGCCTGTGCTTTGCTCCGTCTCTTTTTGTTCTTCGCTCTTTTTTCTTCTTTCTTTCTTTTTTCTTTTTTTTTTTTTTTTTGTTCTTTTTTTTCAGTTCTCTTAAAGAGAAAAGTTGTCTCCGCCGTCTCTCTGGCTACCATGTCCGGCCGTACACGATCAATCAACCACTTCTAGAACATATCACGCGTATCACACAGCTATATTTTTCTTCAAAGGCATATCTAATGTTTCGCACGGTCCTAGAACAAAATTTGTTACGCACGTCTCGTTCCCTTTGCTTTAGCATCCATCTCTCGCTGTTCTCTTGTATCTGGCAGACGATAGTACTTTCTCATCTCCTTTGTTATTTTCTTCATTCTTCTTTTAACGAAGTACCGTCAAGCGAATGAAAGCGACGAAGGAGGAGCTGCTGCCGTGATTAAATAAAAATAACGTAGGATCAGGACCGTCGAAACAAACCGCGATGAATGTCGAATGTCGTAACGTCGCAGAGATGCGCAAGCTCCTTGATCAGAGAATCGTGCCCAGCCAGATCGAGATAACTCGCACAACCTCGCTTTAACTTCTAATCGAAATTTCAAATCGCGCCACGCCGCGAATATTATCTCCAGAAGAAAGGAAGGGGAGTCAAAGAAAGGAACGTGGTAAAGTTAAAAACAGAGATGCGTAGGAGAATCAAAATGTACATTATACTACGATAGGAGATCAACGGCGATTCATGGGAGATAAACTAGGCACGAGAACACGCATAAACAGATGCGATCACGCACTTATATTCGCGATGGTAATCATGTAAAATAATAACGACAATAAATAGCTCGTAAGCCCGTCTAAGCTAGGCACACCTGTCGATGATAGTCTTAGATAGTCGAAATGAAAAGGTAAAAGGCGAAGAGAGTGCGCAATACGGTTCCAATAGGAATCGGGGATCGTCGAAAGGTCTCTCATCGCGCAGAAAACTGCGCCAAACGTAATTCGTCTGGTTTTTCGATTCGGTCTGGTATCGATTGCGTTTCACACTCTCCCCGAAATTGCTCTTTAGTTCACTTCTTCGTGTACATTTGTTTCTATCTCTCTAGCCTTTCTTTCCCTTCTTCGATCAAGCGAAATCTACGAGCTCGTTCCGTTATGATCGAACGATCGATCGGGACAGTTGCATCGATCGTTCAAAGTTCAGTCGTGTAATCACGAATTTGAAAGTTGCCCGTGTACGAATTTGAAGTTGTTGCAACGGTTTGGATCGATGCGATCGTTCTCCATCGATCGTGCATCGATCGTCGCATTAAGCAAACCAGGGAAAAGAAAAGGAAGGAGAAAAGAGTAGTAGAAAAGAAAGCGTTTCTTTCTCGAAGTACGACGTACGAAGAGCTGGTAGGGTTATTAATTAGTAATAATTGCGCGATCAAACGGCGATGACTCCTCTCGTTTGCCACAGACACGATTGTCGACAAGTGAAATCACACGTGTATATTAGATATTACGGACATTATTGTATAATATGTAATTAAAGGAGAAACGTACGCAGGTCTGGCGTGGCTAGTTCGCGTGACACACCACCACCGGGCCTTAGGAGGATAAACTACTTTTCCGACATGCATGCGATTGTTAACAAAAATCAAGCGCGTCTCTATTAACATCGATGAAGCACGAGTTGAATATTATGCATATATTGAAAGAAAGAGAGAGAGAGAGAGAGAGAGCGAGAGCGAGAGCGAGAGGGAGAATGTGGAAGAAAGAAAAGAAAGAAAGAGAGCGAAAAAGAGAGTGTGCGTGCGTGTGAGTTAGAAAAAGAAAGAGTGTGTATCGAGAGTATTTCGTTTGAGAAAGAAAAAAAAATGTATAATTATCACTAGTAATTATTATTATCACTAATAATATAATAAATGTGCCATTTTTTCCATAATCAAGGTGTTGCCTGATTGCGGCTTCTTCGTTATTTTTTGTTTTACTTCTTTTTTTTTTCTTTCTTTCTTTCTTTCTTTCTTTCTTTCTTTTTTCTTTTTAACCTATACGCCGATCCGTTTCTTTCATCGCTTGACATATTTTTTTTTCTTTCTCATTCGAGCTTTCGTTTGTACATTATACACACTCCCAGTATTAGACGACACACAAACCATTTATATCTTTGCTAGTTTCTTTTTTGTCATTTTATTCGTTTTATATTTCGTTTCTACTTGAATAATCAATCACTCGCCTATTTTTGCATAGATACGAGAGCATATATATGTATAATGTAGATACGTTTAGCTGTTAAGACATACTTTTAACCGGTATAGTACATTGTACGATACTATACTCGTCCGAAACATACGATTAACCATCCAGCTGTAAAAGCTGTACGAATGTCGGCAAACCGCAGAGGTTTGTAATACAGATCTTCAACGTTTTCAGAAAGTCTGAGTTCTAGTGACACCTCTCTTTGTTTTTCTCTTATTCTTTTCACCATTGAACTTCCGATGAACGTGCATAATTCACTTACCGCTTATGCGTTATACGTTTATCCCTCATTGTGTTGTTGGTGAAGAGACTTAATGATTTCTACCGAGCAGAATTCTATTAACTTTCGGCCTTTGTGTTTACGTCATGAAATAACTAAACGGTCTTAGAATGAAAGGGATTTGCATGAAAAAGACCAATCACTCGTAGACTTTTAATATAAAATAAGCGTGGTAGCGTAAATAGATATTACATCATCGTCCAAGTAATATTTCAATCGAGAAAAGAAACTCGAAAAGATATCGTTCGAATACGTTCGTTGCTTTGTTATATATTTACACGATCACTCGACACCATTGTCTTGAGTCACATGTCACGAAATATACTTGCGATATTCTCATGAAATTTCCAATGCCGAATCGTTAATACACACGGTGGACGATACTTCAGTTCAGATATTTTCTCAAGTGGAATCAAAGTTTAAATTAATCATGGATAGAAATTAGAAGAGGTCGTTTCATGCTCTGGCGAGTTTCCTCTTGAGAGAAAGATAGACGACGATTCTGCAGAACAAGTAGCCGCAGAACAACAGGAAGATATCGAGCCAATACTTGCCGTCCGTCATTGACAGGTCTGTCATCAGCGTGCTAGGCATGCTATAGTGGCAGTAGATCTTCGGACACGATAGCTTCTCACGATTGTAACCGTAGATCGCGTGAACGAACGCGTGCACCCCGTATTTGATGTAGCTTAGGTAGCTACTATAGAACAAAATACGTGGCATATGGCTGAAATGAGCCAGGAAGCCCGACAGGCTTAACATAGCGCAAAGCGTAATGGCACCTACGAACGTTCCATTTACAGGATTCGTTAGAATGCCTATCAAAACACCAACGCTATCCGACACCAGCGTAATCATAATGGTCACCATTAAATACATAAGAAACCTGTTGATGTCCAAAGGTTGCCCACTCAGGAAATAAGAAGTACCGCTGTAGACGAAAGCGTACAATATCTGTATGGGCAAGTTGCATATAAACGAGGCGGCGAAGTACGTTCTTAGCTGGTACCAGTTATTGAATCTTTCCTTTCTCAACGTCATCATCTCCGACGGGAACTTGAACACCGCTGGCATCATGCTCGTGTAGCTCAGATATATGCAACTGACCATGAAAAATCCAACGTTGCTAAGAGTCTTGCTTCCGTCGTGGCCAGCATCCATGTACAGCAGACCTAGCAGCACGCCTACTGCGAAATGAGCGAATATCTTTAGATAGGTGACCGTCCAGTCTCTGAACAATTGGATCATAAACCGTCGTATCAACACGAAAAACTTGTCGAATTCTGACGGTGGCTGGATCAGTACACTGGTTTTTGTTACGTTCGTACTATTGTTAACTTGCGTGTTTACGATCTGCGAGCTGTTCGATCGCCACGACTTCTCTTCGTTGCTGGCTAGACGTGCCAACTGATCGTTGAAATCCCCGTATTCCTTGCTTATTACTTCGATCATATAGTCAGCTGGATTGTGATACATGGGACAGTGAAGTCCAATACTGGAAAAGTACGCGACCGTGTTCTTCGTGGTTCCTTCGTACATACATTTACCATCAGCCAGAAGATAGACGATGTCGAACATCTCGTAAGTGGCCGCACTAGGTTGATGAATCGTGCAGACGATAGTTCTACCGGCCTTGGCCAGGCTATGCAGCAATCTGATACACTGGTGAGAAGACAAAGAGTCAAGGCCGGTCGTTGGTTCGTCGAGGAACATCACTGGCGGATTGTCCAGCAACTCTAACGCGATGCTAAGCCTCTTCTTTTGTCCGCCGCTCAATCGACTGCATCTGGTTTCCTTCGTTCTGCTCAGATCCAAATTATCCAACATCTCGTCGATCAGCATTCCCTTAGCCTTTAGGCTCAGACTGTTACCGATTTTTAAATTACTTGCCATCCACATGATCTCCCACACGGTGAACAATGGCAGCAAATGATCGTCCTGTTGAATGTAACACGACTGCTTCTTGTATTCTTTCCAACTTTGTTTCCCCTGATTCCCGACGTAGTTGATCTCTCCTGTCCACTTGCCTCTCCGAAATCCCGTCAGGATGTTCAACAAAGTTGATTTCCCAGCACCGGACAGTCCCATTATGGCCGACAGTTCTCCGGACTTGAAGGTTCCACTAACCCCTTTCAGAATCTTCTTCAACGAACCGAAATAGCCATCCTTCACTTCGTAGGTGAGATTAGTGAACTGTATATCGATCGAGTCAGCTTTTGGCAAACTTAACAATACCACTCGCTGACACATGTTGACCTAATGATTTGCCTGACCGACTGAGGAAACGATCGTACTTTGCCGCGGAGCTTCTATGCCTCTTCTCTCCCGTTCTTCGGTCAAAGGAAGAGGTCACACATATCACGCGTTATCTACCCGCTTTTCGTCGCTCGATCTTCCAATAATTTTATAACGATCTCGTAAAATGAGGTTATCCGTTCGTTTCCAAGCAATGCATCGATTCTTCCCACTTTCAGCGATGAATTTTCACAACTATGCTTTGCAGTTTCTTCAATCCGTTCTTAGAAAAGAGATAATTTCAACGAAAGCGTAATTCAGTTCGACCTGAACGGTTCGTATTTCATATACGCCACGCTTCTCGAAAATATTCATCGATCTTCGCAAACTTTTAGGTCCGAGCGTCAAATATATCAACTTTATATACAAAAAATCAGATATTTCAAAAAATCAGAATTTCGACGAGACTGCATGCACTTTAAAATTCACTGTAAAATAATATTTTATAATCTTGGATAATCGTGAAACTACAACTTTAAATTTTGACCTCCCTAAGAGTTCATCGACTCTGCCAGTAATAATGGACGAACGAAATGTAATTCCGTGGTAATATATTATAACAGACGACAAGAGTACAATTATCAGCGGAAGCTTCCTAGAGTTAGTTGTTTGGCTTATCATTCAACTGCTGTCTGGTAGATAATTCGCTTCGCTATTTCGCTATCCCTTCTCGGTGATCCGCTGTTCGTTTCACGTCGGTATATTTTGCATATTTTTTCTTGTATCTGTAACGAACATTAAATCCATTAGAATTGTAATTACGAGATTCGCGCAAGTCACTGTAATAAGCGGATAAAGAATTTTTTAACGTTAGATTTTCTGTTCGCTCAAGCGATCATTATTATATGCATTGGAAAATGTTCACCACTAAAACTCTATTATACGGTATAATATGTTGTGCAATTTATCGCTTATTACGTATTTACAATGTAATTTTATATCAGCCTACGTTACGAATTAAGTAGTTAATATTTAAGTATTGCCATGCTGATAGATCCAATTATTCTTTCGCCGTTTACATCCCTCCTCTCCGATATATTTGACCACTGTTGCGTTGATAAATCTATCAGTTCTCTCGTCGTTTTTCTCTCGTTCGTAGCCATACCATCGACGCGTTTGTTCTCGTTATTCTTGGCGTTTCCCCTGAACAATCTATTATAAAGTACGGACGATAATGTTTTCGAGCTTAACAAATCATTGGTTGGAGAGTTGCGCGTTTTTAAAATTTGGTACTTTCGACGTACTGTAACGGCTTACTCGAACGCGATAATCATTTGGACGGTGAACTTTATCATTTGTTTAAGTAGATGTTGTACTCGAAGCAGAATATCCGCTTTGTCCGATATAAATCGATTTGTCTAATAATTTTCTTTTTCTTTTTTTTTTTTTATAAAGGTTATTACCGGTCGCTTTCCGGCCCAACAGTACTTGTACTTTACCATCTCTTAGACTACTCACGCTTAGAACAGCGTCTAGCTACGCTCAGGGTAGAGCGAAGGTGTCGGTCGGCTCGGATATCCGAAATTTTCAAATTTTCGCACACCTCTGGCTCATAGCATCGACAAAGACGAACGATCTATCTAGTTTTCTTTTTTTTCGCGTAATAACTTTTGAAGATTCCTAAAGTTGAAATTGGTATCGTTGAACTCTATTCTATACTTATGCTATACCTATAAAGTAAATACTTCCGGCGTAATATATAGTATAGGCGTAAATATTTGGCAAAAAGCGAGCCCATTCTTCAACCACCTAGATCTTGACAAACGTCGTAAAGGACACTCGCCCGAGTAACCTTACGCAGTAGGTTTTAGTCGTCGCTCGTTATCTCGTAAAAAAATAAATTGAAAAATCATCGCAGCGTGATTCTATACATCCGAATCGGCGAAGATTCGTAAAGGAAAGTTCTTTTTATCGCAACGTATTCTGCTCGTCACGAGGAACAAGAATCTCTCAACCATCGCACGTGGATTTTTGCAAGTCCGAATCCTGGCACCTTGTCAATCGAGAATACTACGACTTGAGAAATTGTTTTCATCCAGAAATAATGCACGCTCCGAAATGTGTGGAACGCGTTGCAGCTTACGTAAACGTCCAACGGGAAAGGTTGCGTCGAGTGGCATAATTGTTCGGTTGGACAACTGCTTGAACGCGGCGAATTTTTTAAGGGCCTTGTAAGCCTTCTTCTCGAATTATTAATCTATTCTCACTCGACGACCTTTTTTATAACGCGAGCACAGCGATAAACACGCGCAAAAGCGATAATTAAATCTGTTCTTCTTTACTTCGGTTGACACGGACCTGCGGGAATCGATCGACTCGTATTCAGACATCGCAATTCTTCGTTAATTAATAATTGTTAACACAGCCGTTGCAAATCGCATCGTCACGGAATGATCTTTCATTATTGCTATATTCTGATATATTTTACAAGCTAATCTGCAATTTCCTGTTGCCATGTAAATAACATGCTCATTAAAATAGCTTCCTCGATCGATGCGAATATAAGTCTCTTTATGCATTCCGTACGTAATTCTTTCTGTACGTAAATATATGGACACGGATACAACCGACTTAATAGCCATGTTCGTTCCTCAGTTTTTATGTCGAAGAAATACCACGCATGTTGCTCGCTCGCTCCACTGGCCCGTGGAAAAACTAAACGTGTACCAACGCCACACGCGGGCGAAGGAAGCCCGATTTTCGCTCAAAAACTTTGTCTTCAGAATCGCTCGCCCGTTCGCTCGCTTCCTTTTCCGCTCACGCGTGCGTCCTTGATAACATAGGCCAAAGTCAAGATCAACGTCATTGGGATTGGATTCCCCCTTTCTCGATATTTACCAATATTTGATTCGCACACGGATGCCAATCCATTCCAGAGAATAACACTTGTGAAATGCAATTTCCTCGTTCGCTACTACTTGTTACTGCTACTAGGTGTCATTTCTATTCTAATTTCGACAGTTTTGGTCTATCTTTATACGAAGGCACGAAACATTGCGTCATTCATCGTTTCCAGATATTAACCGCGTCAATGCCTTAAAACAAATCACAGATATACGATACAACGCTATTTAGTTCAATCTGCGAGTTCGTATAACACCAATTCATTGATCTTTTCACTCTCTGTATTCTGTTGTATTATTTCACTCATATAATTATACGAGTTCAGATAAACGCAGCAGCGATCGGGAGTTTACTCGATCGGACGGTAACTAAAATTTTCTGGAACAAATGGATTTTCTGCTATACACGACTTTCCATAAGCCAAACAACGTTCAATAAAAGTCAACCGCAATTCGTCCCAATTCTCATTCGTGACAGGTTACGCTACATCTTAATATCGCTAGATCCATAAAATATAAATCGTACGCGATTGAATTAACATCATTAGCGAAGTGACAAGCTGCGTGCTATTAGCATTAGTAAATTCTCTTGCATAATACTAACAAACACAGGATACGTAAAATAAGGTCAAACTAAATAATTCGCCTCGTAATTAGCCAAATTTACGTTTTTTTTACGTTTTTCTTTTTTTCTTACGACCGCTTTTAAGCTATCTACTTTTGGAGGCTACACTACTTGACTTGTTACTAGCGTAATAAACGTTGTGCAATTACACAACGTAATATCGCGAACTCGTATCGACAATTCGTTGGTCATTGTTTTCTATCACGATGTAACTTTCAACGATTAAAAGGTAAGAGGCTCGTTCAATGTTAATATCTTTAATAGTAATTATTATAATTCAATAGCATTTGCATAGCGCTTTATCTCTGAAAGTTGTTTTATCGTGCACATCGTTACTTCCTGTATAACTCCATCTCGCTGCCTCAAATGAACTAACTAACCATGGGGCCGTTAGAATCATTTTCTCGTCTTTGATGTCTTTCCTTCTTGGACATAAAAATCACGACGATTTCCCATCTTTTCATTAACTAATATTCGAGTGTAATGGTGTTACATAACACGGAACAAGTTCGATTATTCTGCGCAAAGTTTAACATCGAATTCTAAATAGTCGAAGCTTACTTATTGTAATGAAATTTTACAGATTACAAATCATCTGATTATCCTGTTTGGCGTAAAATGCTAGAATAAAAAGAAAAAACTGTAATTTGTAACCGGTGAATTCGCTGATATTATTAACATCGGTAACTAATGTATCGTGCAAGCGTGTCCAGAACTCGCAATTGCAGATGCGACGCATGCTACTCGTGTACAGCGGGTCTTTAAAATAGATCATTTGTGGCGTTCACGTACTACATTCATGCATGAAAGATTTGTTGGATTTTACGTAATATCATTCAAGTCTCTCAGTTGCATAAACGTTTGATGATAATAAAGACCTTGTTACCTTACAGAGAAGGTGTTCCATTAAGATTTCGCAAGACCGTATAATGCATAAAATCAGTTATTAGAAGCACCACTAGAATTTATTAAATTACACGATCCGATATTCATTAAATGAATGTAGAACAACGCTATTATCTAACGCTAATAGGGAAAAGGAATATAAGGAAAACAATGAGAATAAACATTATCGTAACTAAACATGACACGATTGTGACGGGCGTAAAATTAGTATCGACGTATCTTTAGCTTTTGCATAAATTCGATCGATTCGACAATGTTCACTTTATCGGTTGCATAACAGTCTAACGACGAATGATCTTGTTTGAATGAATTTTCATTTCGAGAAATTACATTCATTATTCGTTATGCGTATTAATCGATGATCAATCATAGTTAAAAAAAAAAAAAAAAAGAGAATAAAAAAAATGCAAATCTCACGGTGGCAGTCAACTAAACAGCGTTCCATTTGATTTGCTTACGAAGTCGGATAAATCGAGGTAAGGCGGCCTTTACGTATTATTTAATGAACTTAAGAGAAAGATTGATTAAACACGATGGACAAGGAATAGGAAGAAATCGTATTTTGCTACGCGGACCATCTAATTTAGCTTATCTTGAAACGCACTTGAATTTGCAGATTTTCGATTCGGTTTCTCGTTGAGACGATTTGCTCGTGCATTGTTCGTTTAGCAAAGAAATATCGTAAAATATCGTTGCGCGACGATAACTCCAAGGCAAGTAAAATGACGACGGTTTGCCCCGAATTAAAGAAAGTCCGTTGAAATCGGAAATCTTACATTCTTTTTTATTTAAGTAATTTTTATTGAACCGTTAACTATGATGAAAGGCAGTATCTCAACGGTTAAAAGATCAATTCGTCGCTAGTCAACATGAAAACTGTTATAGCTTCGGTCAGCAACATTTTAAACACGATAATTGTTCATGTTTATTAATTGTCGTCTATGTCGCGTTAAACATACTGCCGACTCTTTAATAGAATATCTGAATATAATATAATAGAACATTATAGTTTATTGCAACTTTGTTGCAAACCAAAATGTAACATAAACGTTTGCTTATGTATATGCGTTTAGATGTAACGAGAAACTCGTTCCATCACGTTTTTTTTTTTTTTTTTCACAATTACTGTCTCCCGCATAGATGGTTAGTTGCCTATCCCGAGTTCTCGTTTTAGTTCGATGTATCAGCATTCTTTGTACAAACAACATACGCAAGTCTGACAAGTCTGTCAGTTGTTTCTTATACGTAACGACGACTGAATCTAGTATCATTCTATTACATAAAGCTTTGTTCGCTTTTATTCTATCTTCAAGGCAATGCGACCAGAAGCTATTATATCGTATGAAACAGATTCCTAAATGCAAACGGACAGTGATTTCAGTGATTAAGATAGAGGTAAAATAGTAAAATGTTAGCTCTCCCTGTTTCTTTGTAACAGTTCTCGCTAATTGTAACCCAATTGTAAATATTACAACAATTCGGTTGTGCAACTTCTATGGACGCCAGCGATTCTAAAGTGGGCTTCACGATTTGCGGTTACAGTTAGCGACCACAATCCTTCCTCACCAAACACCAAATTTTTATTAGCTGTTCGTTATATCCTTCGTGGCGTAAATGAAAATACGCGTGATCTTTTTCTGCATTAAATTTGGGCCCAAGAAGGAAAACTTTGAACTTGAAAAATATTAAACGTTAAATCTTTATTAAATCTTTATGATTAAAGAAGTATTCTACTTCGTAGGTTAGCTTTTAAAAAGAAGCCGTATATGAAAAAAATGGGAACTGCTGCGTTTCAAGGATCTTCCAATATATATATATATATAACTGTGTGACGAATACTTTTTGATTTTTGACTCTGTGATCGTGACTTCTGTTGAAGCATTATTACGTCATGAATCGTCTATTGCTCGCGTGGAATACACGTTTCGTTTACCTTCGTCGTTAGCGATAATCTATCGCTTCATTGCGTTGTGATACAACTATATCGCTATTTTAAATATCGACACTAACACATTCGATATCACAGTAAATTGGATTAAGATAGCTCCGACTGCGCTTAAGGCTGCAAGAACTGCTTCGAGGAATTCATCGCTAAGGAAAACGAAGAAACTAGAATTTTTTGAAAAAGTGATCATACAACTACTTAATAAACGTGAAACACAGATACACCTCGCCGACAAAGTGAGAGATCCGAGAACGAGCAAGAGGTCCGTAAAAGCGTTACCATAAATTTTTGTGATCGAACGAATTGTGACATCGTCTATTAAAAGACTAATAGAATATGTATTAATGTTTTTGAATTCTAGTTTAAGCGATCTAGTTTAAGTGTTATACGATACTCGGCTGATCGTTGTTTGATTTGCCGCTACCTCGAGCCTCTCGCTTGCTTCTCCGTGTTTCTTCTTGTTCCGTTTCAGAACAAAATCGAGCCGAACGGTAGTATATTCGACTAATAAGGAATAAGCGAGCGATCAACTTCGATCTGATCGCTTATTTCCAGTCGAAATTGTAGTCCGAACTGAAGGAAACAACGTGCAAATATTAACATCATTTAACGATATACTATTTTTATCCTTCTTCTTAAATTTCAGTATATTTTTATATTAAAGAAACACTGTTTCAATCAATAACTTTTCTACTCAAGCACGACAGATGCATACATACATACATACATACATACATACATACAGCGAGGACCATAAATATTACGACTTCCGACTAAATCGAATGCCTTCCTCCGCTTTTATTCTCTGGTCAATCCATCGCAAATATCTTAGTTCACTGGCATCGTACACGCCTTATAACGTAAAATATTAAACAACTTAACTAATATGTATTTGCACACCCCCGACTAGCAGATAGGTATTCTAATACCTATGGTACTATGGCCAGTGTATATCCACATGTAAATTCGCTTACTTCGCAGCTTAGAATTAAATCTCAATTAATTATTCAACATCCTGTTCTTCTACGCCAACAATTATTATCGTGATCGCTATGGAAATCGGCCACAAGTTATATAGTTATTGAAGCGTAATTTATTTAATATCGATTACGACTTGCATTTGTATTATAAACTATAGGAGGTCAACTAAGAAGCAACTATACTAATTATCTTATTTTTTGCTTATTGCTAATGAAATATAAATTTTATACAGAAGATAAATTGCCGATCAATCTTTGTTACAAATAGGCTGTACCTACTTCGTGCGTTTTAATATCAATTCCCTGATAACATTAGAAGAATTGCAAATGTTAATGTATTTTTTCTACCGTCTTTATGTTCCCCGATTTCGTTCCCCTTTGTCTTAGAATTTAACGATTTGCACAGGAGTATTTTTGAATAAAGTTCTCTGTATAAAAAGAGCTGTTCCACTTGGGATGACGTGTAATTTAAATTACATCCTTTACAGGTCTGTCACTTGCTATGTATGCGGACATTTTCTGCTACATCGTGATTCCTAGAAATTCTTTGCAATTTGTTCGGCGGACTACGTGTGTCGTGTAAATAGGTAATTTAAGAAAGCATAATAAATAATGCATCGAAACTTGGACGGAAGAACGTTCCGTTTTGTAAATATAGGAATACATATTTTACTTCCGATATAACACCGTGTATATTTTTAGAGCTTCTTTGCTTCTCTACTTTCTACGTAGATCTATAAATACTATTGCTAGAAATGGAAAAATATCTCTAACTTACTTATGAAACTCTTTACATACAAATTATCGTATCCAGATTTCTCTGTTGTATCAAAATTAAGATTTTAGTGTAATATTTAAAAAAAAAAAAAAAAAGAAGAAAGAAAAAAGAAGAAGAAGAAGAAGAGACGCGAGTATCAGGTTTTAAAAGTTAACTCAATCGGGCTAAGATACACGTTTTATTAAATTTGGCTACGATGATGATGATAAAATATTACGTGTGTTTTATACAGAAGACATTTATTTGGATTTGAATATCGAATATTTGATGCAGCGATGTCATAAGAAGCCTGCGTATCTTGGTTTTTTGCTGATATATATTCCTTCGATAAATACACATACATAAGTGGGATATCGACTTTGTTGAAAGTCACGAAATTTTTCAAGATTAATTCTCTTATAACATTGTAACGTTAGTTCGTGCGATAAACACGTGATTAATATATACTATAACATGTTATCAGAGTGAGTGGATAGTTAATGTAATAAATTAGCCTTTTTAACGTTATCATTCGTACTGAAATTAAGATCGATCCTATTAATTCCAATTGACTTCTATTTGACACTAATCTTTACATACTCGTACCGTACTGGTACTATAAAATATCTTATCGCGTGGAATTACCGTATTGTACGATAGAAGCGAAATCTATTTCACGCGTCTGATTCTACTAGACTTTGGTTTTAACGCAAGCTTCTCGAATTTAACCACTAAATCAACGGAAATTTGTTGTTTCGCGTAACTAGCTGTGAATTTTCGTACCATCGCAAACTCTTGAGTCTTCGTCAAATATAACCTCATCTGACATCCTTGTTTGATATCCCGTAGATCTACTTTCGTATCTACATATGATACATACGATACATATACTACGGTGCATTGTTTTACAATTACGATCGGAAAACCGGTTAGTTCGATTAATATAGATCTGGGTGAAGGTATTGATCATTTTTTTCCCGATTAATACTATTCAGATATGTTTAATAGCTTCCTATCGATAATCACTTCTAATTACACTCATTGAGCTTTCCATCTTAGCTACTCTTACAAATCTTTACTTCTGTGCCTAAAACAATCGACTCTTTCGGAATCGAGTCACAGGTTCTAGTCGCAGGAAACTTTACCGAACTTTTTCAAACACGGTCGAACATCGTACGATCGATCGATCACTCACCGAAAGCAAACTCGAATATTATCGTCGTCGGATATCTCCCAGATATTGCGAGCTCGTCGCAGGAATTTCACTCAAACTTCTCTGAAACGATCTTCGAGAGTAAATTCTTCTTTGAAACGATTTTCGATCCGGATAATCGCGTGTCAAGCCAATGGTCGAGTCGGGAAACTTATTCATACACCAACTCGAAGAGTTCACTCGCGGCACCAGCTCGAGGACATCGCGCGAGCGAGAATGCGAATCGCCGGCGTACGCTGGCAGGAATCGCGTTAATACGCCCCGCTCGCTATTCGCCCTTCTAACGCGTTTCTCTGGTTGCTTCCACGATCCGTCGGTCCGCGGAACCAGTTCCGACGCGTATCCAGCTTCTCCGGCTTGTCGGGCCTCTTCTTCCTTCCGTTTCTCTCTTTTCTTCGACACTCTCCAGTGATATACATAGCAATGCGTTTGTTACTCCGTCGAAAACTCATTCTCTGGCATTCTCTGTGTCTCTTGGCAATTTTAATAGGGTTAAGATATTCAAACACTTACGGATATGTGTATTTGACGAACCTATTATATTCAATTATCACCAAATATTTTGAATTTTAAAGTTTCATTAGCACCGTTATCGATTCTCGATTATCGCGGTTGTATTAAGTCCTATTAAATAGCGCATCTCGCAGAGATCGCAAAAGTGTTTAAACAGCTGGAAGAAAATGAATAAACGTGGGAAGCTTTCTGGCAAGAGGAAAACGAAATCGTACATTGATTAACAGTTCGAAGTATTTTGACTATTTTCTGGCTATTTAAAGTTATCGTCTATGTGTGTTCTTTACTTAAGGAATTCCTCGAATCGAAGAAGCACGTATATCCTAATTGTTATCGATCGACATTACTTGTCGAATTCTAATTTCTTTCGAAGAGTTTCCTTAACCACCTTCCTTTCTGATATCCTTTCGAATACAGTGACGCGTTTTACGGGCCAAACGTATAAACACCAGTCAAGGTCGTGATACATTTTGCGAGCTAAAAATAAGGAATTCCAACGAGGCCCGCGATATATTTTACGAGCCAAACTGTTGTAAATGTAAAGCGAGCGACATTGGAGCCGATTGCGCCATTTCGCGAATCTAACCGTAAGATTAACGATTAATACGTTAAAAGTCCTCTATTCTCTTGAACAAGGCTGAAATCGAACGGAAAGATCAGGGGCCAGATCGGGGTCAAAGAATTTCGATTTTTCTATATCCGCGAGATAAGCAAAACGTCCATGTTGCTTACGTTTAATTGAGTTGAGAAAGTTCTGCGATTGACAATCGAAACGTACGTCCGTTTTGAAAGAAATGATTTTCGAAATTACGTGTATATTTTTCAACGCCGATAAATCGTGGAAAAACCGATTCCACAAGTTTCATAGAAATCATATATATATATATATATTTGCTATTGCGAAATTTATCGACACCATCTCGTATTTCGTGGTATTCACTATGCATACGTTTAAGACCATCCCAATATCTTAGAAGAGAATATATATTTGTGAAAGGTCTCTATAGTAAATATGGAAATATATTTATGAGTAACTGCAGGAGATGAGCGATAGATGTATTGAACGACGAGATGCGTGCAGCTTGAAAATGCTTGATCTGTGATGGTTATGCGAAGTAGGAAACGTCTCACCGATTTCGATGTCATAATCGTAATTCCATAACCATTCGTTTAAAAATCTTTTCCTCTGTAAACATTTTCTCGCCATTTTCCTTTTTATTGCGTTTCTTGTCGATCGAGGATCAGAATAAGACGCAATACGGTGGACGATGAGACGTGCCGGTTGATCAAAGGAATGACGAGTCGACAAGTTCATCTCGACAAACGTATTTACAGGTATTTTTAAATGTGGAATACAGAGTTGATCGTAAACGTTGCCCGCTCGATGCTATTCGTTACAAGGATGCTCGATACCGATACTAATTGTTGCGCCGATTCGCCGGACTAATTCGCTATACTTATTCGTTCGATCGATAATCTCGACGATTGATATCTCGACTTATAGTCGTCAGTATAATAATTAATTATACTGGTCGGGGGGAGAGGAGCAGGAGAAGTACCGGAAGGTTATAAACTTCGCTCCGGTTGACGATCGTAGTAGCGATATTGCTTTGTCCAGGGTTTCTTTATTACATTTTTTGCGTCGTAATCGCGTTAATCCTCTGTGACAAAACAACTACACGAGGCTACCTCGGAATCGAGATCGAATCCTGCGAAGCGCGTGCCGCTACAGCAACGTTCGATAGATCTATCGATTCACGAAAAATTATTTCACGTCTAATGGCAGTCAGATACGAATCTAACCTAACCTATAAGTCGGTCATCTTTTCCTTGTTATTCGTAGAATAAAAAAAGAAAATTCGTTGCTCGATGATCAGATCGAAAGATACGCGTATAGGAAAAATTTACGGAGAATTCGTTTTAACGTTCTTGACATTGATACTAGCCTACTTAGAGCCAAGTAATTTTTTAAAACTCGTAGGTGCTGTTGCCGTAAGAAATTAATCGTTCACTTATCTTTGCCGTCGGGCAGGAAATCTATCATTAAGTTGACCAATACCATCATATTAGCTTCGCGTGGAAGCTGATCGGATGGATCAACATTTTATCGTTAATTGATATAATATTCGCTATAACGCGAACTTTGTTGCGGTATTGTTACAACTATATGACTTTACAACACATAAATCTAATATACACGTGACAGTATCGATACATGATGTCGGAATACGAATAATTTCCACTCTTTTCTGCATTCACACTCCTAAGATAACTGCGTTGATTTATTGCGCTCCTGTAAAATCAGGATATTACTTCTATTTCGATTAAGTTAGTGAACAGAGACATTGGCCAAACTTTAGGTGTTTTTACGTGTAACTCTACTGTCATCCTTTACGTTACGTTATAACGTGTGACTTATTAATCACAGTGCAGTTATTATCGAATTTATTATAACATTCACGTGCCATTAGTATCAGCCACTTTCCCGCGAAACATTGATTTTACGAAAAGAATGTGAAACTTGATAAAAAAAAAAATGTTTTTTGTAGATAGGAAGTGAACAAGGATAAACTTGTTGCATAAAAATTACTTCTCCTGCAAGATGCATATATCACGAATAATTTATTGTCGTAAAGATACAGTAATCCTTCCGAACCGGTTCTACGTTTTAATTTATCCAAGGCCTCTCGACTCGAAAACAAATTAAAATCCATAATTCTCATTTCGTCGAGCAAGATATTTCCTAAAATTAAAACCAAATGTTAGCAAACAAATGTATATTTTATTTAAGTTTGATGTTTCTCCATTGTCGTATTTCAAGAATTATACGTACCGTATTATAGCGACGATTATGTATATAAATATTCACAGAGGTCAGTGGATATACTTTCTTTAAAATAATATGCTGCAAAATTTATGAATTGTATATATTAAGAAATAAATATTTTATCGAAATGAAAGTAAATGTTGTTATAGGTGCCAACCGTATCGTAAGTAGGGACGTTTGTTTTCATATTAATACCGCATTGATACTTGTATATATTCTCTTAACGAATTACTCACGATAACGTGTAATACAAAAATTACCGTGATCGATTTCACTTGGACGTGGCGCGAAATTTTCTACTGCCAGATCGTGTTCCGATGTTATTGATTCTTAAATTCAAAATTAACAAAATCTTTAACCCACTATATCGCTGCGGAACGAAATATTTATAAATCTTTGTAACGATCATTCAATGAATATATAGCGTTTTAATTCAAGATATATATGGAAACTTGTATCCGTTCATGTGCTCGCCAACGATCGAAATAAATTAAAGATTTCTCCAACAACTTATTACGAGAAATAGTATCTTTCCTTTGCGAAATAGCCGTAACTTAGAATCGATCGAGTTTATCTTAAGTATTAAGATTAAGTAAAAAGATAATCGACAAATCAAGTTACGCAGAGATTTTAAATATACGCGACACATTCCGATCACACGTATAACAGTTAAATAAATTATCAACTCATCTTTGCGTCGTTCACGAACAATATCTAAATCACTTTCACGATAAAGTTGGAATGCACTCCTGTATTCTCTTTTTTGTTAGCAAAACCAGTTCCGTGGATGTTTCTTTCTTCGCTCCACGGCCCTGAACTCGACCAGGATTGGAGCGAACTTGCCCAGACATAACGTTAAGGATCGCGCAAGTATAAATACTTGAAATATGTATGAGGTCATAGGTGAATACATCAGGTGAATACATAATTTTTTATCGTCTGCCGTATTTTTCCTCGTGTGTGCACATCTGTTTATAAGTATTACATTACGATACGTCCTGTTATCGTGTAATATCGTGTACAATATGATAATTGCACCAGCATAACTATGAATCAATTAATAAAATATTGCATTCGCGTAAGATAGAATTACTAGATTATCTCGTATTTTTATCGAGCAAGAGAATAATGGAAGAAAAGCTCTTGAATCAAAAGTATAACTAATTTCTCTCAATTTCTATTCTTATTTTTCTCAATCTTTCCTAGCACGGACCACCTTAGAAATGTTTAATTAATCGATGTTTCCATAATCTACAGGTTCTCGAGTTTTTCCGTTTTATCGTAACGTTGGAACATCTATACATTCCCGTGACTTGTTACAGATAGATGTACATATTACGTAATACTATGTCGCTCGTCTTATACGCGCGTATCAAGATTACAATTAAGGCAATTATGTTTCACGTGTTACGTAACCTGACGCAAACGATTCTCTTTACTATGACTATAACTCTAAAAGTCTGCTACAGTCGGGCATTATCAGGCTTTCTAACATCGATTCTCTCCGACAGATAGATGATTAAACGACGTTCGAATCAGTACAATTGGAAAACATTTACAAGACAAGACCTTTTTTCGTTCCTTCTTTTCCGCTACGTCGTAAAGATCTCTTCGGGTAGAGATATAATCTACCACCAGCTCGAATTAGTTTCGACTGCGTTATCTGTAACTCGAATTCAAAGAATTATCCGGGCCCCCTACAGACCAAGTTTACCTGCGTGTCTGCAAATTGTCGTGTTTTTTGTCGCGCCTCTGCTCGTCCGGTGTAAATCGATTGTTTTCCGTCGATCATGTCAAAAGCGTGTACGTACAATTTCTACTGTTAGATTCGTCGCGCGTCTCTACGCCTTCGCGAATATAAGACAAATACAAGTCAAATATAATTCGAATATAAATCGAGAAACTTAACGCGTGTAAAAAGCATCTGCATGTCGAATGTTAAATGCATTTTACTCGAAGACCTTGAAAGGTCGGTACTCTCGTAAGTCGAAAGTTTATACTCTTCCCATGAGATTCGGGTTACCAAGGTTGTATCCTTATTTTGCATATTGTCTTATTAAATATCAAAGAATAAATACGTAGATATATCTAACAACCGGTTTCACATAAATTTAATCCGCAATTCAATGGTCATAAATAGTTTATCATACGAGTTTAACGATCATTTCCCGATCATCGAACTTCTATATCTTAATATTGCTCTTACGTTCAAAGTGTTTTAATGGTTCGAAATTCCTCATTCCTTCGTATCTCGCTCAAACTTGATATACCTTTTAAGACGAAAGAATCGCGATTAGGTATAAAATAGCTGAAAGATTGCAGCGATTCTCAAGTTATTCGCGCGAAATTTATGAAACGTAGAATATTTTACAACATTTGAACTGCAAATGGATTAGTTGGTAGATGCTATCCTCAATTGTTCGCAATATATAAATTTAAATTATCTAGCAGTTGAGTAATCCTGTTTACGTTACAAATTGGTTACGTGATGGATGCACGATAAGACGCACGTCTTAAATTGTAAGTTCCAGAAAAAGCAATTTCAGCATATTTGTAATTATCATCGTTGATTATTCTAAAATGTGTATCTCGATATGTATAAAAGTGCATAAATTAGTTACACAATACATAATTAGAAATGCATCGAGGCTAACTGCGTCACATAGAACATTCGCTCAATCGACATTTTATTTCTAAATAAAATATGAGCAAAAATTCCATGTGCGAGCAATTAAAGGATAAATTAAATCGTGTGCACGTAGATCGGTCTCGTAAAATCGTTAAATTTTCGAACAAATCGTAGATCTTGATCAAGTCGAGCCAAATTTTTGACGATTTCGACCTTCGGGAATTCCTGGACAGGAGGTGGCAATTTTTCTGAATTTTTCGCGTTTTACTTATTCTAATTTATGATAACGATAAGGATGGGGTAATGTACAGGATTAAGGAGAAACGATAATTCATTCGAGTTGCCTTTAAGCAACCTATATACCGATCGAATTTCAGAAATTATTCAATAATCTTTACAATTAAAGTTTTGCAGTTATACGCAACCCGCTGTATTACGCAGAACATAAACGTGATAATAAACGCAATCCTGTTCCAGCTTATCTAATTCGTACGTGTCACCGATACTTATCTGTAGAATGTATTCATCGTGGAAACACTTCCATAAAATGTAATGCTATTAATAATAGTCGTGTTTCTCGCAATATCTATGGTAATCAGTGTACCACTAGTTAAGACATAAACATCCTTATCGATTTTTAAACACCCGGAATATGAATAATTAGAGGAGATAGTCTTCTATCACCAGATCCTCCGTCTACGGCACTGCTGCCGTCCGTTTATGTCACACCGTATCGTCGTCGGTACGGACAGCATTAGACAGAGACATCGACATTGCGCAAAGCGAGCGTACGGCGTCAGAAAGAGACGGCAATATTTTAGGTAATGGACGGTATATGTAAATGGCGTTTGAAAGTGATTGCGATTTCGAGCGAATGGCACGGACGTCCGAATATTATTTCTCTATGTTGGCGGGAACGTCAAGGCCGTGGGACCGTCGGAAGATGCTGCTAAAGGATAAATGAGAAGGGTTCAGATCAGAAAACCGATGTACTCTACGTGACATTATCGAGCACAAATATTTCTTATTCCTGCTATCATAATCGATATATAATCGTTTGCCTATTTGTTATATTATATTATAGGCAAGTAGATGCGGTCTCATTCGCTACGCAAACCAATTTTAATATCGCGCAATACTAAACACAGTAAACAAACTGCTGCCGATAGCAAGATATTTTAATGTGAGTTATCTGTAGCCGACGATGATTTCCCAGTCGGTTGTTTCATTCCGTGCTTAGAGCTATGGTCGGTATAGCGTTGGAAAGGCAGATCTTCGAAAGGTTCAAAGATCAGGGATCGGAGATGACAGGATCGTTCCCGTATTCGATACGTCACGCGCGAACATGCTGCGTATACACACCGTGCTTAAAGGATGGAATAATTATATCGATTTCATTTGATTTGACTTTTAATATTTGCGTCTATTGGTATTCATCGCCTGTATGGCAAATATATATTATTATCTTGCGAAGATATACCGAGAGTTGTGATTTATCGTTTGTAAGTAAGTATATTTTCGATTCAAGTCGTGTTGGAAACGAAGGTGCCTGTTGCGATCCTCTTTTCTGGCCTCTGGTAACTACCAATCTAAAGGGGTTGATGTATACAGAATACCGAATCTCCGAATGCCTTTCTCAAACGACGATATATTCGATTTATTATTTATTCGATTTGTTATAAGTCTAACTAACTATATTTATAATTCGTCATTTATCACGAAGCTATGCGAACGCTACTATGTATCACTTGAAACTATCAAGCCAAACCGTTCGGATATAAAATTCAATTCAAACTAAATACTATGCTCTGTTCTATTCAAATAACTATCCCCTTTCTTTTTATTTCTTAAATTCTAATTTACCTAATACCGATTTACCCAGTACCGAATAATCATATGCCTTAAGAGCTACAGGAGAGTTTTAAACGATTTGCTGCAATGCTAAATAAGGAACAAACCAACTATTTACTAAAAACGAGGCTAAAACTATTTATATATACGCGTTCTTTCTGCTTCTGGAAAGTCTGATTTGATCGCGTACTAATTTATTTAATTGTATATTTATTTGAAGAACTACGAATACGTCCTGTAAAAGATCAGTGGCGAAGCTGGGTAAGGAATACTCTTGCTGCACTCGCAGAATTAGCTTCGAGATATAGCTTCGGCCCGCTGGACGTAAAAGACAGTCTTAAGAAGAAGAATTTATCGATCTTAGCATTTTCTTCCTTCGCCTCGAAGACTGGGAGCGTAGGCTGCCTACGAAGTGGAGGTGGCCGGAGACGGAATTAAAGATGGCGCTACTTTTTCCATTGTTTCTACCTCCGCTTTCTCTCGCACACCCTTACGCTTGTTGGTGGGGCGAAAAATGGCTGGAAATATTTTCGAGGGTAATCGAAACGGGGGCGAGTATCCTTGTCCACTCCCCTAGGGCAGTTCGTCGGATCGAACGATGGCAATGGACGATCGTCAAAATGTCTGCCTGATCGTTACGCCTGAAAAATGAAAAATAGGATTATCAAACGATAATCGTTAACGGAATGATTTCACGTTAATTTATTTTTTGAGTTATTACCCACTCCGCTAAAACATTCTTATTGATCGATTACCATTGTACGCTATTTTTATGAATCTAATCAGCTATAACGAAAACAGGGGCGAAAATTGCAAGCGATACAGGGTCGAAGCTTTCGCTGCGTCGCTATAAGATAAAGCATTCGCCATAGAGTTAAAAGACTGAACTAACAAGGGTTGAAAAACTAAGCATCTTTATTTCAACCAATGTGAAATCCTAGCAAAGGAGGACAATCCGTTAACGACGAAACGGAACAGGATCAATTTCCCTTCGTCGTGGATGCTTGCCGAGTTAATACGATCGATGATCGTACAGATATTCGAAAAAAACCATCGCGGTGTATCCCTTTCACTCTCTGGTCCATCGGAGAAGCTCTCTTTTTTTTTCTTTTTTCTCTTACTCTTTCTCCTACTGCAGCGAGTATCGATCGACTGGGATCGTATTTTCCTCGAAGGTTTCTTCGAAGACCTAGAAAACGTTCGCCGTTGTTTTTATTGCTTGAACGAGGGAAGCGGAAAGAGGCGACCGGTAGAATGGGAAGGAAGAAGAGGGCGGTGGGAAGCGAGGGGGTAGAAAGCTCGAAAGGAAAAGCAAATGAGACTCGAGCGTTACAGAGCTCGAGAGAGGATGGAGCCAGTAATGCGAACGGTATGCAAGAAATCGCGAGTCGCTGCTGCTTTTCCCTCTTTAACGTTTTTCCACGAGAACTCTCGCGTATCGAGACTCTCCTGCGCGCAGAAACTCGCCGGGAAACCGCTGCTTATAAAAGAACACGATCGAGAATCGGAGAGTATAGATTATCGAACTCGTTATCCGTTATCCGTCTTTTCTGTAGGAACATATATACGTGAATACGTATCGGGGCTGTACGCCTATACGCTTCTGTTCGCGATTAAACAAATAGAAGCTAAACAGATCTATGGTTCTCATTTTGGAAACTCGTTTTACTCGTTGGGTAATTTTGAATATTCGAAAGATAAGTAAGTAAATAAACGAAGAATCGGACAATTATTAGAAAGGTATGTACATTGTGTAGTACAGTGGTTGGTATTCGCACGACGTCGCTCGTCTCTAACGTCGCCAGTCGTCGCCATGCTATGACACGATATCATAATAAACACAACATATTCTACGATGCTCTCGCAATGAAAATCTAACAGAGTAGACTTACTAAAATTAATTTTACTGACAACGGCAACGTACGTAGGCATCGTTTAACGAAATCGAATTTAAAAGGGCTAAAGGAAGAAAGAAAAAGAGAGAAAAAAAGGGGAACACTTGAAAATTACTCGAAAACGTCGGGTAACTATCGATCGTGGCAAAATTAATGTCCCACGGGGGATATACGCTGCAACCACTCGCGGGACGCATCGTCGCACATTATTTACGGGGACTAACTGTTCGGCTTATAATTAAACTCACTCTTCGAAAGGACGAGGCGATACTGAAACCGGGTATGTTGCGATCACCATATAAATGCGTACACGTAACGCGTTCGGTGTTCGTCGATGCATCTACCAACGCGTTTGACCGGTATGCAAAACACGGCGTTGACCATCGTCCCTTGAAAAAGGACCGCTACCGAAAATCTTCGTCGAGGGTTCGATCTCGAACAGCTGCTGTCCCTCTCCTTTCGTCCCTTAACCGGTAACCCTTGTCCCTTTCGAGGACTTTCAGTTACCATTTCAGCTAATTACGATTACCACATCAGTTACCATCTTATCATATACTGCACAGAAATTTATTAGAAATTCGTACTAATTTTTTTAAACTGCTAAAGAACTTCTTGGAGCAATTGTTTCTTACGATTCGACGAATAAGCGTAAAGAAAAACGGAAAAGAAAAAAAGAAAAGAAGAAAAGAAAAAAAGAAAACGACGCAAGCAAATGTATAAATTAAGTATTCCGATCGCGTTAACTATCTTTTCTTAAATGTAAATGTACGTTGCAAAAAACGAAACTTTACGCTGTAACGTATTTCAATCTATTTTAGCTCGCGGCAAACTATAGAAATTTCGCGTGACAGCTAACGTGCTATACGTATATGCATAGGTACATATACACGTGAAATTCGAAAGCACCGAAAAGACAAAGGAAATGCGCGATCAATTGGAATAAAATTACAGAGGGTTTACGCGTCGGGGGTGAGGAGAGAGGGTCAGCCAGAGCAGGCAGTTTATTGATTTAATTGCACGGCAATTAGTTAGCCGTTTGTCGTTAAATTTCATCCGGAACGAAGCAGCGATTCGCTTATTTAACCAGTGATTAATCGTCGCCAGTTTTATCTGTAGCTAACAAATGACGCTAATGGGTAACCAGAAACGCCATAGAGCGTCGGAACACCATTAGCTATCGATCGACATTAGCGGTTACGCACGCGAGCCCTGGCAACTTTGATGCTCCTTCATCCGGTGCCGATCGAAATAGTTTTTCAATTTTCACGGACGATTGGTCACCCTCCAGTCGCAATTTTCCCGTCGCTTGGCTTTTCGATTATCCACCGAACATCCTGGAACGTTGGCTGTCCCGACGCCCAGCCAGGAACTAACGCGTCCGCGGGCAAAACGCTCGATCCGTCTTTCGTTCGCTCGATTCTGTCGATTCGCCGCGCAAATGAGCCTTTCACACACTGCTAATCGACTCCTGTCCACCTTTCGCTATATTCTATTATAGTTCTTGAAACGTGCGCCAAGAGGCAATCCGTCGAGAATCCGAATGTTTCGGGTCCGCTTGGTTCGTTTCTACGAGACGATTGCATTTACAAATTCGAATATACGTGCTCAAACGTATACGTGCGTATTCAAAAAAGCCGATCGACGCAAGATTCTGACACTGAAAAACGAAATGGATAAAAATGAGAAACGCCGCCTCCTAAGTAATTCTTTCCGTTCTTCCAACCACTTGCTCCGGATCGAGCAAAGATACTAGGGAATTTTGTTTTCCATCCTCTGTATTGTCGTACAGATCGTTGATAGTTTTCGGTGTTGGAACGGTTACGAGATCGTCGAGAGTTTCGCGTGCCCAAGACGAGGATTTCGGTCTTTTGATAATCTCCTGAAAAGGACAATAGACCAGGAAGGAAAGAAAGAGAGGAGGCAGAAGGGTCGTTACAGTAACGGAGAGGTGAAGCGGGGCTGAGGACCACGTCGGATAAATTATGACGTGATAAGGAAAGGCGAGTAGCAAAAACAAAGGATGGCAGCTCGACTGAGGAAATAATAAGGACTTTTTGATTGTACTATAAATTTCAAGAGGCTTTGTTTTTACGAAACTCGAAGCGCCGCGTACTTTTCGATCGTCATATTTTTCTCGCCTTTTGATATCTTGACATACGAACAGCGATCGATTGATACGCTCGTGATAAATCCCTATACTTTTCATTCTACGCGAAAACGATATTATAAATACTTTCGTATTTATTATTGTACTGTTTCGCTAGTATGGACAAATTTTCACGTATCCAACTATCGACATTCGCGTATCGGCGTAAACACTACATAATACTATGCACGATAGATGCACTCGGCAGTCATACTGGACAACGTTGCGAATTAAAAGATCATTATCAACTATATACTTTTTTGTACCTCGAGATTGTGTTCGCATCTTGTTATACTAAACGGTGTATCGATGCAAGTTATTTATCGCAGTAATTGGACATTAAGCGTCCGTCCAGATAACGAGTATGCGAATTTATATTATCGAACTTGATTTTAACAATGATACTTGTATCGATATATCGACATCAATGCGGTATTATCTGCGTATCGTGTCAATGCTATCCTATTTATGCAATCGAATCGTACTTTTGTATCGTTAATAAATTTCCCGAAGAATATTTTTTTTTCTTTTTTAACGAAAAAGAAAAAAAAAAGCGAAATATGTAATTCCTATCGATACAAATTTTCGTTTCGATCTGTTCGCATTGAAAACGTTGATACACTCGTAGGCAGCTCCGTTCCGACGCGAGGGGTCTCGACCGAATGAATCGAACATGCAAACGAAATAAACTAGCGACATAACGGTAAATCGTATCTTGAGAGACTGTCAATTGCTTGTCGGAAGGTTAGTAGGGCAGGAGTGTGAGGGGTTGATACAAGGGATTCGCGGACGCGAAGAGAAAGAGTTAAAAACTCGTATATCGTGAAACAGGTTTCGGACGCACCCGGAAGCACCTTTTCACGCGTCCGTGGTGCAAATCTCTCGTCAGGGTTGTTCGTCAGAATAAAACGTCGCTCCTTCTTCCCTATCGACCATTGCTTTGGAAAATACTTTGGAACATTCTAGACATAACACTTTGTACACACATACACGTCTATAGAGAAATGGAAATACGTGCGTACAGTGGGACATTCGAATTTCTAAATTGGAAAGTCAGAGCAGGTAAGCATTTCAGGGAAAAGGAAAATTTCAAAGTAGCAGGCAGGCGAACGTCCTTAATTAAAGAAAAGTCGAGGATCGTTAAAAGAGGTCGAGCCTTATAAGAGGACACCATTGGCGAGTTTGAGAAGGCATATAGATGCCGTTGATCGCGCGACACTAAAAACTCTCCGCTGGTTTTAAGCGTCGACACGGCTCTTTTACGCGCTTCTAAAAAGTGCCGGCGTGGCGATAAAGAGCGGCCCCGAGGGTGCCCTCGTAAACTCGAAGAAAAGGCTGGGTGCTACTAGGGTCCGGTCGTAAAGAGGTCGAGCCGAGACGCGTCTAAAAATCTTCAAAACTTCTTCGTTAGGACAGCGCTTCCATTTATATTTAAATGAATAAAACGGAGAAAAGATCGAAGTCGAGGGTATAAATCGATCGTGGCTATCGATCGAAAGCGATACAACGACGCGGACGAGGAGTCCAGACGCGTGCGAACGCGAGCTTCGCATTTAATAACGATCTTAGTTGAAACGTTGATACGAAGAGATTGCTTACTTTTGAGACTTAGCGAAAAATCCATCGATAAATTCGCGCGCTTAGGAGTAGCAGCTACCTCTACGAATAAGATCGTGGCGTAACAACGAACAGAGTATTTTTCTTACCCCGATACGATCTCAAACACCGTCTCGGGCAACATTGCGTGCAGTTAGGCGAAACTAGCTTGATCATGAGCGAGAAAGAGAGGAGAAGCGAGACGATCCCCTCCAACGAGATTATCCCCTCCCTTCTTTCGTTTCTTTCCCAGGATTTTTCTGTTTTGCGCGGGCCAACGGAGCGGCGAAAGAAAAGAAGGGAAGGAGCCACCACCCCTCGAGGCACGAGAAAGGAAGGAGAACGGTCGCTCGGAGGTGGCGAAGGTTTGTAAAGGCACGTAGAAAGAGCGAGGGAGCCTGCTGTCGACCACCTTCGCCGCTCCAGTATTTCAGATAAGAATAAAGTAAACGGCGAATGGGGTTGCCGGAGGGGTGGCTGCAGTAACGGCCAGGCTGGGGTAAAGGTGATGGGGGAGGGTGATGCTTCTCCGACTGGGCCGTACTATCAAAGAGAAAGGGGTGAAGCAAAAAGTACGACGATCGATGCTACCGGTCACACGGTATACAATGAGAACGGTGCGCGCTCTTTACTTTTCCTTCTTTCCACTTCCGTTTTCGTTTCCCCACCCCTCTCTTCGACGGAGGTCTCGAAGATCTTCAGGAGTTCGCACGACTCGAACTCGATATCATTGCCGTACTCGCGATATGCGTACAAACGTTCTTCGAATCTTGACGAAAGAAGCTTTCAAGTTATCGCGAAACCAGCGAGTCGATGTGCACGTTAAAGCGAGCTTCCTATGATACTGGTTTATCAATTTGTACGTCCAATTTGTATCAACGTGTATGTATACACGTCACATGCTCCATGCGTCGCACGTCGTGGAAATACCGTGTTTCACGGTATTTCCAGAATACGAACCAACCATCCGATAAATTATCAGCCTGTACAAGAGCAGCAGCGTCCGAAAGAAAAACCAGGAACACTTAAACCACACGACCTGTCCATTGTTCCGTAATAGCCTCGTACAAACAATATTTCCTCGTTCGAGAAGTTCGTGTTTTAATACTCGTTAGAAGTTCGCTGCAATTTTCCTCGGTGTTAACTGAAAAACGATGATCGTTACCCCTTTTTTCACCGCCCAGCCTCTGCCCCCCTCCCCCCCCCACCCATCCCTGTTCATTCGGGCTGTCTTCGAAGCGGGCTGGAGCGTAATAGAGGCGAATGGGGCGGCGGGATGAATTTCCTAATTAAAACTCGTGGGAAACTATTTAAAACTTAAAAAGGAACGAGGCTAGACCCAAAGCAACCCGGGCCCCATTATCGCCCTTGCCACGAGCAACTTCGGCAAATTATGAATTTCATCGGACTTGGCACAACCCTCCTGGACAGGCTAACACTCTTGTACCTTGTTCTATTTTTCTTTTCCTCCGTCTTTTACTTTCTGTCGCCCTTTTTGCTCTCAAAAGTATGAAAATTGTGGTCCTCGAGAGAATTTCCTCCTACAAATTGCAACAAGACAAGTTCAGAAAGCGTTCTTATTTACCGGACAAGCGAAAATTAGATGGCATCTGATTTCCCACGTTCCGCCTTGGTTTCTGACTTGCTACGCATATTTTTTCCAAAGAACTTGGTCCACGCCACTCGCCACGTTCGTCCGCCGCTGCTACGGGCGTTCACGTATCACGTACATAGTACGTCGTTATTGCTTTCAATCAACGTTCGCGCCGATGTACGACGAAGCCATCGTTGACTTTCCACAATTTCCATAGGAAGGAAGAAAAAGATGCACGAACAGCTTGCCTTAAAACGTTTCGGTTCCGATCGCGCGATGCGGAGAAGGGTAGTAAATTACCCGAGGTAAACGAGGACCGTAGGGGATGAATTCGAGAATTTGCGAAAAACTCGCAACGGGTGCGATTAATCGTATCAAGGGTTTACGTTCCGCGTCGGTTCGTTTCCCCGAGAAGGCTGGATCCGAGTAATGCCTGCAACCTTCCCGGCCACCATCGTCTCCTTCCGCCCTTCTTTTTATTTCGCGAGAACGCTTCCACTCTCCGAGACTTACTTTAACTGCTTGCAACGCAGGCGGGCAATTAGAAGCGGCGTCCTTTAAGCCCGGTCATAGATTTTTCCGCGTAGCTACACCGCTTAAAGCGGGAAAATTTAAGGCCAGTTTACAAGCCACTTGATGCATGTGGTATTATAGACGTGCTTAATTTCCTCGCATTTCTTTCTTGCTTTCTCTCTCGCATCGCCATCGTGATTTACTCGTACTCCGTTTATTCCCGGGCGATTAAGATAGAAAATTAGTGCGAGCTTTTTCGTCCCTACGTCGTTTTAAGAGAGGCAAGAGAGAAGCTCGAAGAGTTTCGTGTAATTGTTCTTTCTTGTTGATCTTAGGGGTAGCTTACGAAGGTTAATTTTTCGCGAGTAACAAAGGTGACTGCTTTACCGATTCTAGAATCAATGAACGCCGCCATCTGTGCCACTGATACAGAACACACGCACTAAATTTTCTCTCTGTCGATCAGGAAAGAAACTTTTAAGCTCGAAAAGTACTACGTACGCGCATAATAAGAAGCGGAAGACAGAGGGCGGCAGTGTAAAAGAAATTGATAAAAAACGAGAGATATTTCCTGAAAAATATTACGCACGACTAATACATTTCGAATAATACTTTTCAGTTTGCTTCTCTTCTATATGGGAAAATAACTACGAGTTATCAACAACTGTCCACTCGTATTGTACTATTCTTCTGCTCTTGTACTTATTTTCAATTTGCTATAAATATAGTGAAACGTATATCGAAACTTCAAAGAACGATCGTTTGCTCTTCGATCGACCTGTTTAACCGCGATTAACAACGAACGGAGGGTTGTGCAAAGAAAGAAAGAAAGAAAGAAAGAAAGGAAGAAAGAAAAAAAGAAAGAAAGAAAGAAAAAGAAAAAAGAAAAGAAAAGGAGAAAAAAGGAAGAGAGGAAAGAGAGAGAGAGAGAGAGAGAAAAAAAACGAACGGCAATCGGTCTGTTTCTCCGCGTTAATTAATTCGTAAGTAAACCGTTCGCGCGCGCGACCAGTTCCAGCCTCTCTAAATTCGTAATAAGTCCGACCACGTCAGGGCCCTTTGAATAAATAAAATCGGCTGCGGATCGATGACGCACATTTGCCCGGCAAAAATGTGTACTCGCCGGCGGTGCCTAAATGTCATACCGACGACGAGCGCTAATGAACTTTATAATTAACGCGACAGACGAGCTCGCAACGCGACCGGATTACATCGTGTCAAACGAATCGCGGCAAATGAAACGATTACCAGCTGGCTGCCCCGTGAAATTCAACGACGGGGAGCGTATGCACGGGATCGAAATTAACCGGTTGATCGCGTTCTCGAGCACGCTGTTTACTTCGACTCCAGTCGCTCTGTTATCGATTTTTCTCTGTAACGATCAACCACGAAAGCGATAAGCGAGAAATTTCCCCCGTCATTTATGTAATTGAAACGAAAATCCTTGAGAGGATCCTGCTTGTTAATATGAGATCTTTCGTTAACGCGAATAAAATTATTTATCCGAATTATTAATACCCTGGCGTTTTATTTATTATCTCGTTGAAAGAATTTATATTTTGAAGAATTCATATATCCAGCGTCGCAACAACCACGGAAATTATATACGATTAAGTTCAATTTCGTTTTCGTCTACGCTCGCCGTGCTTCTCGCTTGTTACCACGTGTTTGATTCCACGCGAATGCCGATTCTATAAATTCGATTCGTTATTCTCCCGCGACTTTTGCAAACAATTTCTGCCAACTTACGTCGTTACTTTCTTTATAGGCCGTAATCTCGCATAGATTCGATAATTTAAGCGAACGAAAGTTTCTTACCCATCTTTCTAAGCCTCCCAATAATCTAAGTGGATTATCTTATCGGGAAAAGGGAGGAAGCTTTTTGTTTATCAGGTAAATAAATTTGCAGATACGTTTTTTGATCGCACGATACGAGCAATACGGTGTAATTATGATAAAATTATTCCCCAGCGTGATTCGACGCGGATTCGAATTTGCGTGGGAAATTAAATACGCGCAATTATACGCCGCCCGTCTGGGTTAATTATTCAATCGATCGGCCAATTAATTTTTGTAAGCGTTTCTCCGGCCCCGCTTGTAATTCGATACGCGTGTATTGCCAGTCCCGATAATCCATTTTCACTCGGCGTGTCGTCCCGTGTATCGGCGCGAAATTAAACGACTGCTAACGAGCCCGATAAAAAGTCTACGACCTAATTTCCACTGATCGCGGTGTCGTTTCACGGCCCTCGCTCATTTCGCGATTTATCGAGCGCAAATACACGCGGCGGCGTTACTACGATTTTCATTTTCTCTGAAAAGCGTTATTATGCACCCCGTTAATACCCCGAGCTCCTCGTTTTTCGTTCCGCACTTTTAATTCACTTTTCACGCTTCGTTTTCACACCACTTCCCTACTTAAAACCATTGGAAACAAATATCGTTAGACAATATTGCTTTCATTTTTACTCGAACTTTGTTCTCGAAAGCCGAAATGATCAAACTGCGTTTAAACTATGATTTAAAAGAAGGAAGAAAAAAAAAAAAATATTATTGCCTGCACTTTGCTTAGGATATTTTGAATATTTTTCATATCGCGCGAATTCCGCAAAGCGCACCTTCGAATCTTTTATAAATGCAATATCATAGTGTTTAATGTCTCTCGAAGCAAGTGACTCAAATAAGATTGTTTATCGTTATAATATACATACATACATTATTATTGTTCGTAAATGAGATAAACTTTGAAAAGACAATGATCTTTGCTATTCCCGGTTTCTCGATTCATAGAGTCGATCAACGTGCCTTCTAAATGGCACACGCAACGAAGGAAACAAAGCGGGAAAGAAACTCGCAGGCAAGTAAAAATGAACACGATGGAGAATACTATCGCGCGTGTTCTACCGTGTCGGCGCGCGTTATAAAATTCGAAGAACAAGGCAGAAATTTGTTCGAGCATCGCCCCAAGTTTGCTAAACCGTTCCCAAAGGAAATTTGAAGGGTCGCGGCAGAAGGTGGTCGGAAGGGTCTGCGATCTTTTTCCGCAAAAGGGAAAGCTCGGTCAGTTTAGAGGGGTAAAACTGCGTTTAGAGTATCGTCGAAGGGATAGAGAAAGCGTAGGAACCGAGCGACCATTGCTAAGGGACTCTTAAAAATCTCACCCAGCCTGCCACGCTCGTCTCCACTCGACTCGTCTCGTCTCGTCTCGTCTCGTCTCGTCTCGTCTCGTCTCGTCTCGTCTCGTCTCGTCTCGTCTCGTCTCGTCTCGTCTTGTCTCGTTTCTTCTAACGCCTTCTTTCTCTTTCAGACCAGAGAGAACGCAACGGCGGAGAGTCCGTCTTTTTTCACCATCGTCGTCTCTTTCCCGCTCGCTCTCTAAGCATAGCTAATTCAAAATGGCGTCGTAGCCCCTATATCATTCGCAGCCTCGCTGGCCTCTCTTGCACCCTCCCTGCCGCTTCTACGATCCTCAACCCTAGCGTCAGGGGTGGGGCCACCGAACTATGGCGCCCCGCGCGCGTACACCCTCCTAGCCTGCACCCTAGATCCTCGCGCTCTTCGCGTCTCGGAACTCGACCAACAAATTGAAATCCCGCATTTTCCGCGAGCCTAAGCCTAGCTAGCTTTCCGTCTGCTCCGCACGCGATTTCTCGCAGGGCTTCCTGCTAACCCTCCGCTATGCTCTACGTTCATTTTTCTTAACAAATGGAAAACATTTGTTTCGATTTTCGTAACGACAGTTCTGATGTAAAGAGAGAGAGAAAGAGAGAGAGAGAGATGCAGAATTTTTGTATCAGGTATATTTTACATAAGGTATATTTCGATATCTCGTCGGTAGATTCAGGATGCTTGCGCATTTGTGAGAACTTGAAAAACGAAAAAATGCATACAGTGACTTTTTACATACTGACTCTTCCGGGGAGAATAATGCGTTTATGGGGAAATTAAAATTGCAAAAATGCGCACAGTGTGCACATAACGTATAAAGGAGCGTATAAAATATACAAATTATGTCGATCGTTATAACAAATGGCTTCCTTCCATTAACAACAGTACGAATTTAACAAACATTCTTCGTAAGAGGAACTTCTTCGTAAGAAGAGGGAATTTCTTAAAGAGACACGTGTGGAATGCTCGTGTAAAAAAAGAAGGAAGAAAAAGAAAAAATGCTGAGACGATTATCATTGCATTGGTTTCGCGCATTGAATTTCGTCCGTGAAGGAACGCACGAGCAGTTACCGTTCGTTTCATGAAATCGGGACCGAGGTAACATCGGGACAGAGAACCCGGATCGCGTAGCGTAGAATTTTCACACGGACTGTGCGTTCGTTGATCGTTCGAGGTGGAAAGGAGGAAGCGTGGGGTTGGCGTTGCAGCGAGCGGGTGGCGAAAGAGGGTGGACGGGTCGGTTTGGTGTGTTGGAATGCGAATTCGGACATCCCGCCGTGGCGGCGGAGGGCCTAAGGGGAGGGGGAGGGCCGCGTCCGTCCCGCAAATTTCGACGGCCGCCGAGATTTCGCTGTCCTGTCCATATAATCACCGTGCTCCGAATTCCAGCGCCTAGATAGTTAGGGCACTTGTGGCGTTCGAGCGCCACTTTCGCACCTTCTTCTCATTCTTTTTTTTTTTTTTTTTCCACCGTTGGCAAACCCTCCGGATTGCCAGCGAAATTGCCACAGACCACGGCGCATAATCGTCGTTCGTCGCTAAACCGCATAATCGAGCACCCGTTCGATGACGGATGCCGCGACACACCTCGCATCCTGCTGGCATTCCGAAAAAATACAACTGCACGCCCCTCTGCACGTTTCTAACCGTTATCGAGACAACGAGGAATTCGATGATTCGACGATCGTCGTGCGTGCGTCGCGTTCTATATTTTCCTACGCGACTATCTCTACTCTTTCCTGTCGATGGCGATCGTGCCACAAATAAACGAAGATTACGCGGAAAAATATGATGAGACTATTTTTAACGACTTCTTTTTTTTTTTTTTTTTTTAACTTTCACAAAGAAAGGAACACAGAGAACGAGCGGTAAAACGTAAAGCGATCGGCCGAGCAACATGTAACACGGCAGTATCGCTGTACTAGAGCTGATACTAGAGCGAGAAAACGTTACGTATATCGTATTCGTCTACCACTGAACAATGTCACCGTTCTTAACGATTCCACTCGCGTTCCACCACAAAAATCGATTGCTTCTCGTTTTCACAGACTTTTTACTCGTTCTCCGTTCCCTCGCTTTGTCGGCGAGTTCGAATAAAGAAGAGGGTGGTGGGTACGAAAGTACAGTTCGTACATATCGTGGTAATGTATTAAAGTGCGTACAATTTAAAGTTGGATTTCTACGTCGAATAACGAGATTTCAACGAAAAATGAAACGTATTCCAAGAGTTTTCAGCGGCAGCGTATGCATACGTATATTACGTATTGATCGAAACCATCGTCGATGATCGAAACCATCATCGCTATCAGATTCACGAAGATCCACGATCCGTGTTACTTACCATCGTACTGCTTTATTCCAAGCTCCGAAAAGTATACGACCATAAAAAAAGTACATACTCGGAAATCGAATATTTATAAAGCTGTTCGAGATACGAGTAAAAGTGCAATGGTCCAAAAAATATTGACGACAGCTCGGGCGATTCTTAATAAGATCTTGCAATAAGTTCTCCATCCGCTGTGAGGTTGATACACGAGCCACGATTTACTATGTACAAGATTTTACATGTCGAAAGTAGTTCGCTCGAAAGCAGTGGTCGGAAGGGGATCGAGAACTCGCGAGAAATTGCGTGAATTTTTCCACGGCTCGCGTCCAACTGACCTCGCCCTTATTTTTCGCCTCTGTTCATTCCTTGGTCCCTACCGCTCCCCCCCCCCCTTCTCGTCGTCGGCCCTCCTTCCCGCCGCTACGGATTTTTACGATTCTGCGCGTGGAAAAATCGCCTTTTTCCAACGGCGGAGCCTGCGCATCGACGCATCAGATTTCTTCGGCTCGATTGCTTCAAGCAAGTGGTGTGCGTGCCATTCGTCAAATCGAATGGACAGGGAGAAAAGTCGAGGGAATTTCCACTGACCTAAAAATAGCTTTGCCTCTCTTCGCTGTGGCAATACGCTGTAATCCAATTACTAAGAAAATCAGCACAAACACCTTTCTGACGTGGAAGTTCTGTTTAAACCGAAGTTGGTTCTTCCCATGTTGGCACAGGTAAATCTCATAGCCTGAATACCCAACTTGGCGAACATTTACTGTCAGAACTTCAGCTATTGCCTCAGATAACAATGAACCCTGATGTAATGTAATATATCATCCAACTTTGTCACCGTGCATCTTCATTTCACGCTAATAACTGTCTGAAAGTACGATTTCATCCGTAGATTACGAAAAACCCAAGCAACGCAACTTCCAATAATTCAACTACTGCTCGTCTCGTGCAAACCATTTACAAGCGTATCTCTCATATACGCGCAAGTTCATACAAAATAAATGCGAAAATTATGCCCGCGTCTAAGCACCGACGTGAGCGTTCGCTGTTGAGGAATAAATCCAGCAAAAGCCCCTGGATCTTCGAGTCGTTGGTGGATCCCCAAGGCGAGCATGGAAGCGGGCAACTATTATTCAAGAAGACTGGTCGGAGAGGCGGGCGTTGGATAAGGGTGCCGTCTGAAGCCGGACGAAGTCTAAAGGAATAGCCGGAGACGAGGCGAAGGGGATTGAATCGAGCCTCGCGAGACCATAAATTCGGTGCTCGTTGCGAAATTCCCGCACACACCTACGTGATATGCGAATACGAGGGACGACGAGATAGAGATGGAGATAGAGATAGATAGATAGATAGATAGAGATAGATAGATAGAGAGAGAGAGAGAGAGAGAGAGAGAGAGAGAGAGAGAGAGAGAGAGTACGTGGAGGAGCAACGTAGACGTGGAGGCTCACACACACGTGTACAAAGAGGGTGAACATATAAATTCGCTTCGCGGAATAAGGATCGGCCCCTTTCAGACGTCGGCCGGGTGGCGTGGTGGCAAGGGGGTGGCGTGAGTTCTAGTCGGGGGTAGGTCGAGCCGAGGTAGGAGGGTGAGTGCCACCTTCTTGGATCAATAAATGATTTAACATTCACAAAATGGCGGGTGAGCCCCCGGCGGGGGCGGAGAAATAATATAATCTACCTTAGACTCTCTCTGCCGGCTTCCTCCACCCTCTTCGAGCCCCGTGGTATCGTCGTTCAGGGGTTGACGGAGGGGTAAGGCAAGACGTAAGGGGGCTCGCCGGGTGGCAGCGCGAAGGGTGGGCGCGTTCCCCTTTTCCAACTACCACCGACACCGCCGTCCCAACCCCCATCCCCCGTCCCCTCCCGCGTCGTCAGCAGACTCGAAACCCTGAGAACTCCGGCAATACCTACGTTTCTGCTTGCAGCGGCGTTACCCACCTAAGAGGCAACGTCTCGAGCCTTGGAAAACGCGGACTCCGTCCCTGAATTTTGACTTTTCACGTTCCCGAAATAGTTGCCAGCCAGACCGTTTCATCCTGCCATTCTCAGGCAATCGGCCGATCCCAATCGAGAAGATTATCATCGAAAAGATCGAAATGCCCGGCACGATGGACGTATTTTTAGAGCGGCTGGTCCTTACATTTCTTCACGATCAACGAATCAGTTCGAAAGTTCTGGCACGAAAGGACCCGCGAACGATAAATACAGGAATAGGATAAATAGGATCATTTTCAACTTGTTTAACCACCGTTGAGATAAAATGAATTTTAAGAGGGACGAGAAGGTACCGGGTACTTTGGCTCCGAGGCGGATAGACGCGAGATATCCCTAAATATTAAGGGGGCATTAACGTAGTCGGCCATTTTGCAGGGCTACCGAGTTGCGCGTATGCGAACCTTCTCCGGCGAATATTATTATATTATAAGAGGGTGCTGCAGCAGCCTCCCAAGATTATGGAAATCGCGATGGGTATTAAGGGAAGGCGGTGGCGAGACTGGAAAGGGAGCGGAAAGGAACGCGAAACCCAACCCACTCCCACCACCACTGACGTTCAGCTCCTTTGAGATTAGGAGCAAAACTTGATTTCACCATATAACGCCACAACTTCTTATTACAGCCAACTTCAGGAAAATCAATAGAATGACTATCGAAATTACAGACGTTAATCCTCAAGAAAAGATTACGTTCCAAGTAGCTTGTGACTAAAGCCTTGAAGCAAGGTCGATTTGAAACAGAGTTTCGAGCCTAATAAAAAGTATTAAGACGGAAGGGGCGAGGAGGCTAGAGATTCGTATGATAGTTAGTACTGTCACATATCTTCATTAAGGGGGTGGTAACCGGTAGGGCAGGAGGGTACTTAGTTCGCGGAAGGTGGCAGGGGTGCGCAGCAGGAAGGAGGCAGTAACTACCGTCGGAGAACCAGCTCCGGAGTTCCTCCAAGTTTGTTGTGTGAGAAAACAGGGACTGATTTGAATTTATATTACTTGGCCTCCCCTCTGAATACGGCGTTGGCTAAGGAAATTTCCATATATCTGAGAAAGCCCCGGCGAGTCGAGTCCGCCGCGAAATGAATACCCGTGGTAAATTCGAATTTTGAACGTCGTCGAACTCCAGCAAATCTCTATTCGCCGATCGGTGCTGCATATACCCTGAGTCGCGCTACCCCTTCTCTCTCTCTCTCTCTCTCTCTCTCTCTCTCTCTCCCTTTATATATCTATTTATCTATCTATCTATCTATCTATCTATCTATCTCTATCTCTCTTCCTCTCCTTGCTATCGACTGTATGTCAAACCATCGATTCACGTTCTGCGAAAGTATCGCGGACGTGAGATAAGAAAATAAACGTCTGCCGAGTCGTCGACGAAAACATCGAATAAAACGTATCCTGTAAATTGACCCATAGCTGGTAAGCTGAGATACATGAAATCTTAGGAACTTTCATTCCCGTGAGAAAGTATGCGTTGTGAGGTTTAGTGTTAACCGACGTTTAACTTGACCCTGTTACGAGCCCCGAAATCTTTTTATATTTTCATCTGACTTTAACGATTTTAATTTTCGATAACGATAAAGAGCCGACTCGATAAGACGACCACCACCGTATGACCATACACCAGTTACGAACCGAACCCAAAGAGAAGATACAATTCGAAAGAAAATCGCATTCTCCGTTACATTTTCGATAAATCGATAAGTTAGTTAAGGGATGAGCGTGACTGAAATGTCGAAAAAGCTGATTTAATTCACTGGCCTCGGTTCTTCTTGTCCGCTCTTAATTCTCACTTAACCTGCGGGTTTTTACGCTAAATTTTCACTGGTCTCACCCTTGTTACCGCAAAGGGGATGGGTTAGATGGCCAGCTACGCGTTTAAACACTTTTTAAACGTCCCGTATATTTATACCACCCCCTGGACCCGGGGCTCGCTCAGGAGCTGGCTCGCTTTCTCTTTCTGTTCTACCTTCTCGCACCGCGAGCACGAAACAATTAAAACGTCGAAACGAGGGTCCGACTGTTTCACGGAGAGCATGTTTTCGCACCATCGTTTTCCACCACCTCCGCCTCCGCGTTCTCGCACCCTCTCGGTTACATAATCCGGAATGAGAAAGAAGGTGTCTGCCCGGCAACTCTCCATTTTGCACGGATTCCCCCTTTCCTTCGTGCCACGAGTATCGCGGAAAATGATTTAATTCTCTCACGTCCAGTTGCATTACCGCGGATCGATTAACCTTCCGTTCAACTACGCTTCATCTGCGGATCGTGCAAATATTTTTGGATATCGCGATAGACTCTTGACAGTTGACGCACTTTGTCAGTTTCATTCGGAAGATGAAAAATTTGATCATCCGATCGTTTTTACGTTGAATGGTGTTTTGTAAAAAAAAAAAAAAAAAAAAAAAAAAAAAAAAAAAAAAAAAAAAGAAAAGAAAGAAAAAGAGAAAGAAAAGGGAAAAGAAAAATGGATGGACAAAGATTGTGTTTAGAGGTGAAATTTTTCTTCGAAAGAGTCGGATCAAGAACTTGAAATATTGGAAACTAAAAATCTTATAGACACTTGACTAGCAGCTTTGACGCGTTTTTGAGGTTCATGGATGGAAAATCGCGATGTTTCTTCGGCCAGAAACGATACGAGACTGTCAAGTTTCGTATCTGAGATCGGCGTCACCGACGTCTCGTTCACTTCTAAAGATAAACCTGTTGGACACCCGTTGCTGACCAGTCACGTGAGAATCGCTACGCGGTGGCCCGATGAGCATTGTGAAAACAGATTCGCTTTCCGTGGGCCATGAATGTGGGACAGCTCTGCCAGAATTCCCACAGGACTGGTCCTAGTAACCTGTTATCGTTGTTTCTACTTGCATGCTCCGCAAATAGATACTGACCAGTCAAGTCAATTCGTCACGCTTCCAAGGAGACGTGCATCGGAAACTTGCTTCGACGCGGGAGTCGAAAGATCGCCACGATGACAATTTTTACTTGTCGCAGGATCTCTTTGACCACTTTTGTTAAAATATTATCGGACTACGATAGAATTGTTACGCTCGATGATGTGACCAGCGAAACAACGGATTGTTGGATAATTTGATTACAGTCCCTCTTGCAATATAACAGATAAAAATCCTTCGTATGATTTCAATTGATTTTACAGTTTACGGTCGATGCGTCTGAATCGCACAACGATCGAGGAAAGGAGCAAAAGATTAAGACGGATGATCAAGACTCTAATAGTGTGACGTGGAAAATGACATGGTCAATGAAATAATAGATATCGATTGTTTCAGGCCCACGGTATACTACACACTGAAGTGAAATGAGATAGAGAAAAAGCGGCTGAAAATGAGATGTTGGTTGTGCAGCGCAGCCATTTTCCGACGGCACACGATCGTCGTGACGTCCACGAGAGAATCTCAGAGATTCGAGGCATCGAGCGTTTTATACTTCTTGAAAATATTGTCCTATCTACGTTCTTCGAAAAATTATATAACCTGCGCGCACTACCCGCGTAAATGTAAACGACAAATATAGTTTTACTATGTAAATTCATATTGGAAAATGTTGCTGTCCTTTTTATCTCGTATTCTATTTAAATTGAAATTAATTTAAATGTCCACCGCCCGAGGAGATTGTTTTCGAAACTTTTTTTCAATGATACATGTGCAAATCGCAATCGGCAGTGAACCTAGTGTATGGTATTGCGGACAACGGTGCGTCCACAAAGGCCGACAATGCTCATTGTCGTGGCCCGCAGGAGAAACTTAAGTTCTCAAAGGCGACAAGTGTACAATTAAGTCGTTAGGGGGACTTCCGGGAACTTGGACCGTGCAAGTTTTCGCACGAGAATGGACCTAAGCGGCCGTTAAACGGTTTGCAAATTGCAATTTCGTCGCCCTTTCGCGTCCACCGCTTGGATTGATTGCTGGTTTAGTCTCTTCTACTTTCGCTGAACATTTTTACTTACTCTGTATATTCCGTGTGTCTTTGTAACTTCAATTTTCTCATAATGCATAAACATCCGTAATTTTACTCGTAAGTAATATGGCCATTTTTCTATGGCAATAACTCCTTTTTTTTTTCTTTTTTTGTTGCAATTTTATAAAACTTCGATAGCAATATATATCACGCGTTGCATTAAACTAACATGCGCGGCATGTCCGTTGGTCATTGCCACGGTTTCCCGTTAATCCTATCCGTACCAATTCTAAAACTTAGTAAGGCGAGACCGAAAACGTTTATCAAGCTTCTAGAAAAAAAATTCGTTTCGTTACCGATTAACGGTAACGTCTAATAGTAACTGAATTAACAATGTTTCTCACAGAAAACAATTGTCGTTGCCCGATCAACGTATCGGTATGTGACTGACGAGCGCGACGTTTCTTTCTCCGAGGCACGAATTTCTCGAACGTACCTCGACAGCTCTCGACGAAATCGAGCGAACTCGTTCGCAGGGGTGTGAGAGTGACGATCGACACGGGTATCGCGAGGGTGTAGAGACGTAGCCGGTTCGTAAGACCGACAAAGAGAAAGGTGGAAAGCGAAGGTCGAAGCTCGCTCGAGTCTGGTCCGCTGTTCGTTCGATTCGATATTCATCTCGAGATTGAATTCAATTTCCCTGTAGGTATCCCGTCGTCGTCGGCGTCGCAGCGCATCGGGAATCGCGAGTCATTGGACGAGGGTGAGACGAAGAACGAGACGCGACGAGTAGAAGAGAACGAGGTGGCTAGAGGAGCTGGAAAATAGGAAGGTGAAAGGGTGGGCTGCAGGGTGCAGCATTGAAAACCACCGCCTACCCCTCTCGCCATCTCCAAGAGGAGATAAAACGAGCCATGCACAGTGGCGGCCCTTGCGCCGCTACCCCGCGGACGACACCCCTTGCCATCCGCGCTGGTACCGCTACCACCTCTCAGCCTCACCCTTCTCATCACCCAACTCTCTCACGATGGCAGAAGGTACTACGCCGTCTCGAGAAACTCTCGTAGAGCGTACGAGGGTAGCTGGAGGTGAGGCGAGGAGCGTACCGAGGTTGGAAACTGTTTTCCACTTGGTCTTACTGTACTAACTGTACCTAACCTACGCTCGTATCATTAATTATCTAAATTGAAGCTGCCACGGCGCACCCGAGTGTCTTACATCGAAATTCTCAAAGGAACGCTCCACCCCGCGACCCCGTCACTCCCACTCTCTTTCCCTCTTCTGCATATCTCTGGGAAAATGGCGGATGTGCACGGGTAGAAACTATCAAGTTTTATCTTTGCGTCGTTCCACCAATACCTTGAGGTGCGCGATTAATACCTAGCTTCGAGTAATACCGTCCGTTAAAGGCAAGTTACCTGCTTACGCGGTTTATGGATGACAACTTTTTCTTTCGAGAGAAAATTGGAGGAACGTATCACACGAAGAGGATAGAACAGAAAATCGAAATAACAAAGCAGACGCAAAGATAATATTTCTTTTTACAGAAAATCTTCTTCAGAGAGATCATATATATATATATACATATATCGAATTCTGCGAGTACCATATTGATTTATAAACGACTGCAGATCTTTTCCGAAAGAAAGTCGGAGAAACAAATTGAAAAAGAGTAAAGCGAAAAGAGAAAAGCGAAGGTAGGAGAGAAAATACAAATAATACAAGAAACACAAATACGATGTATGTATATGATATCTGTTTCTGTAGAAAATTTCTTTCTGCGAGATGATACCTATATAGCGTAGAATTCTGAGAGAGTACTGTAAAACAAGCCTGATTAAATTTTCGGAATAGCTCGATTCAAAGAAGACTGATAAAGGGAGGACGGAGGAAAGACGGGGTTCCTCAGGTCGTCTCATATCGACGTATTTTAGGCGTTTTCCCGGGATCGTCTTGCTTGAACCTAGACTGAGGATCGTATGTGGCGATGTGTGCGCGTGTGTGTGGATGCCTGTGAGTGCGCACGAATCTCCCTCTTTCAAGCCCCGGAGTCTCTACGCTCCCCTACGCCCTCGCTCTGCCCTCTCAACCCTCGACTTCCCCGCGACTAGTGAGTAACGATTTTCCTCCATCTTACCCCGATTCCGGAACACACCCTTGGGGCACCATCCCCCTCCGAGCAGTGCCGTCAACCCCTTTCCACTGCCGCCATCCCTGATTTCTGCAAGCTGCTGCTCTCACGTGAGCCGAATTCGGATGAAATCGAACGATAGATAGCCGAATGGGAAAAGTATTTTTCTTTTTAGCCCATTTAATTGCCGACTTTTTTTTTTTCTAAATAACAGGGAAAGATTATTTACTAAGTAGTTCGTAATACGTAACGAGTAGCTACATACGTAATGAAGATTTTCTATGATTGCATGCAATTAAAGGGAAACGTAAGCGAGAGGACGGTTCAATAATTCTGGAAATGCATTTTCGAGTTGAAGTGGTAGGGAGTTAGCGAAACATACGGCGGAGAGAGGAGTCGGATTTTTAGCAGCATCGCGCGCACGTTTCCATGGAAAGTTTTTACCCGCACCGCTCTCTGCGGCTCTCTGCGTCGCGAAGTAGTGGAAGGGTAGAATGTGAGGAAAAAACGGGGATTCGTCAGCGGAAAACGAAAAGTCACACCCACTGGGTTGCGGAGACATCGATGCAGGGTGCACGAATATTCTTTTCACGGCGTTACCCCTTCATCTTTCCTTCTCTTTCTTCCTTTTTCTTTTTTGTCGCGCGCGCCCATCGCACGCTCTTCTCCATTCAAATACCTTGCCTCAGGGTATCGCGTTCTTTGGAAAGATTCTGTGACAACCTGATCGTAGTACGAGCAACCGTGTACCAATTTTCACATTTATCGCAACGATATTTTCACTTTTTATTGCAGATATCGCAAAGTTGCTCCGAATACATCTAATGTATGCTACTGATGGATGATACTTTTGCATCGAAATTTATGCAAAGATCAATGCAAATGTCAATGCTTTATGAGACGATACTTGTTTTAATTCGCTCGCAACAGAGAACTGCCGAATTTCGGTTATCTACGTAAGATTTAAAGATGATGGATCTTCGCTTTACTACAACCTCCTTGAGAAGCGATTGATACCTGTGCTCTCGTCTAAACTCGATAAACGAATAAATTTCTAATTTATAGGAAAGACGCAAGGGTTTACGTAGTGCGCGTAATGTACAAAAGTATCTGCTGGCCATAACGATTCTCTAGGCAAGTTTCATTCGTTTGCTTCTATGAAAACATGAATTTGCATAGACGTTCGCGATTCAACGATCGCAGTGCATTCTCTTTTTATCTCAAGGCGCAACAACGATTTAGCGGCTGCAATCAACGTTCTATGCCGTTTCTGTTAAGTAAATACGCGAGTACATCATCGGCGATGCACATCAGCTTAGCGGCTCCTTTTCCAGGTTCTGTGAATGGGAGGTGAAATGGAATGGGGTGCTCAAAGGAGAAACAACAATTCCGCAAGGAGGGGTGGCGAAGGATGACGCTTCAGCAACGAAAATCAGACGCGTCTCTACTGATTACACGAGACGAGCCTCGCGGGCGGTGTTGTCTTGCCAGTTACTCTGAAACGTTCGCCGCAAGTTTCGTCGTGTTTGGTCTTAGCGCATTTTCACAGGATTGCTTGTCGTCGATCGACGATGAACGATACGACGATGATACGTCATAGAACGTATTCTACGTAGTATTCATAAATATTACTCTCTTTAAGTTTCATTCGCAATCGATCCTTTCTTTTCTTTTCTTTTCTTTTCTTTTCTTTTCTTTTCTTTTCTTTTCTTTTCTTTTCTTTTCTTTTCTTTTCTTTTCTTTTCTTCTCTTTTCTTTTCTTTTCCAATAAAATAGAAAAATAATTACGTATCGAAATTGACGATTTCTGATCTTCGATAATTTGCATATAGATTCAGAAATCGCTAAACATCGAATCTCAATGAATCGAACTCTCTGACAGTTTAGATACAGTTTAGACGCAGATGGTTGATTCTTTCATCTATCGTTTCCAACACCGACCGGCGCGGAGGAAGCTTGTAAAATGCATAATCAGATGCAAATGGAATCCGGAGTTCGGGGCGGCCATATTCAAGGAAACGAAGCGGGTGTTCCCAAGACAGTGGGTGGTTTTAGTAACGAGTTGGAGGTGCACAGGCATCAAGGAATGTACGACGGATCTGGAGAAAGAGATAGACGGAGCTGGGAGTGGGTGGTTTGTGGATGGAGAACGAAGACAGGGAGACAGACAACTTCCCCCTTTCTCGGGCGGTATCTTAAGTCTTACAGGGTGGCTCGGTACGCCTGACAAGCGACGTTAATGTATGTATGAGATCCAAGAGAGCGCAGAGCCCGTACCCCATCCACCGTCGTTTCATCCCCCTTTTCATTCACCACCCACCCCCCATGACGGGGGCATCGTACCCCCTCGTCGTTCGTCCTTCCAACGTCCTCCTACCATCATCCATCTGTACGTGTACGTGAGCCTTTGGGTTTCCAAGGGAGGCTGTACAATGAAATGAGAAACATGAGAGACTAAGTAGAGCCGAGACGCAGCCCTGTAACCAGCTCGTCTCCTTCGGCTGCTACCCCTTGTCAGCCGACGCGTATACTCATCCGTTGAAGACGAATAACCCTGTGAAAGCGTGCTAAACCCGTAGCACTAGCCTCGTTTCCAAGGAATCTTCCTATTTGAATGACAAAGTGACGCAACGCGTTGGATGCGTCTCGCGCAATCAGAAACGGCATTCCTTAGGTATGCTGCCCTTTGCTGGGAATTCCTTTGGTCCCCGAGGAAGAACACGGGCTCCTAAATGATTTATGCAATCTGGATTGTCATTGACTTCGGCAGTTCGCGTACTCCGCGAGTCGAAGCGTGGTCGTTATAGGAAACGTTGACAGTGATTCGGTACGATATTGTTGAAACGTGATAAGGAACTTCGATACGACGTAAATTCCAGAATCTTTGAATTTTCTATCGCACTTCCGAATTTTTGCATTTCCCCTGTCGAGTTTTCAATCTTCGCATCTCGACTCTCTTTGCATTCCCAGATGATCTCGTTCAAAGATTCTTCACTTCTTCTTTTCTCTACTTTTTTTTTTTTTTTTTTTTTTGGATCAATGCAAGTCTTCAAGATGTTTCTTCCACTTTCGATGGCTGTTAAATCTTACGGTAGAAGAGATTCGGAAAGCCGATGGAAGGAAGAGTACGTCAGGCTCGAGACGAAGGAGCATCGGTACGGCGATGGGTGTTTGCAAGGATGAGGAGAGGAAGGGGGAGGGGGAGGGGGGAAAGGAAAGGATGGTCGGGTGTGCAAAGGGTGGCTGGGGTTTACAGTACAGCATAATATAAGGGTAGTTTGTGTTGGAACAGCTAGTGGTGGTACGCTCCGCACGTGTCTCCCCCTTCGTCGACACCCGCCACCCCCCCAAGACGCCCTAGCTGAGCTTCTGATTGGTCGACATTATTCAAAATGGCGTCTTCGCCACATAAGATCCGTTTTATTAGCATACCGGGAAAGGAGACGTCGCCCGTTCTCCTGATGACGCGCGAAAAATCTTCAACCTACCGCGAGCCTCTCGCTCGTCTACCATTTTTATCCTTTCTTCGAGCTTCGACGCCGGGCACGTCGTCCTTCGTTCCATCTATCTATGGTCAAGGGTTACCGATATTGACCTTGAGGGGTCCGCGAACATTTGAACTAGCTTTCTACGGACAACACTTTCTAGAGGAGGGTTTTAAGCCGCCACCTTCGAGCTAGCGGATGGTGGCGGAGGCAGGGGATCATAATGTTGGATCCCAGGAGCCTTGGATGTTCAGAGGGAAACTTTCATTACTATACCGGGGCTATATATTTATCGCTATGTACTTGGTACTAGGAGTGCGCGGTCGGCTGGGTAACGTAAATCCTATATTAGCGTCCTCTGTCTGAAGACCGTTGCAAGGAAATTTCGTTACGTTCTACTTCCTCGTATCATCAATTACGCTAAGGCGGAATTAAATTGGAATCCCTTAGGCGTGTCTCGCCAATCCCCCGCAAGTATTCGTCCAGCCCGCCGATAAACGGAGAACTTAAAAGTTCGTCGACGAATCCTCGATACATCTATGATGTTCGATCAAGCTCTGTTGGATCTTTGAGGGCAGAAGATGTACAGCGCCGGGGACAATGCTTACAAGACGTAGCAACACTGACCGCTACGATTTTCTAGCCAACATCGATCGCGGCAAACTTGCAGCCTCCGAAATTTATGAAAATGTTACGTCAAAGATTTCTCGAAACTGTACAAGTACTTTGAACAGGCACAACACGAAAGGAGAGAGAACGAGAAGAGATATTTCATTTGTATCGAGCATCGATAAGCGTGTGACAGGTACTTACGGTTAGCGGTGTATGTGCTACGTTATATTCGCAAGATCTTCGTTGTAAACGCTTCAGAGAACCATATTTCACTGACAGTACGCAACCACCGAGTGACAAACAGACGCACGAGAACTGAAAAAGTCTAAGAATCGACGAGGACCTTGTTACACGAGTCGAAGGACAAGCCGCTCTTAATTAGGCAAACGGGAGATTTGCAGGAACTTCGAAAAGAGGTCTTTCTCTGAACCGGTCGGTCTTACCCTCGTTCGTAATGTCCTCGAAGGACGAGCCATAAAGGCAATCTCGCGCGTCCTTCGGAAACTAGTCCAGCGACTCTTGTCAGACGAGTGAACGTGAACTCATTGTAGTTATTGTATCCTGTATTACGATAGCGGGACCTTTCTCAGCAACTCCAAGGTGGTGGTGGACCACCTCGACGAAAACCTGAATCGCGTGAAAACTGACCGAAACAAGTTTATCGAGATATAAACCACGTGGACAGTGTGAAAAGGGACTGTGAATCTATGATCCTGATTTCGTGAGAAAATCCAAGCTGACTGATAATCCTCATAATGGCAATGTGTTATAAACAATCGTCGAGCCGAGAAACGATCTCTTATTTGCAGGATAATTATATATTTTGAGCTCGATCGAAGTATTTCAATATTCATAATCTTTTACTATTTTCACGAATCTCATGACGATACAGATGTATATAATTATGTGATTAATTGAAATTATCTTATGATTTATAGCCCGCAGAACTCACAGTGAACGCAACGTTTCTCAACTAAATTATTCTCCAGAAGTAAAATGGGATGTGAAATCGCATTGCTTAACTAAATTATTTTCTAGAAGTAAAATGGGATAGTTCCTGAGAACAGTTTTAGAAGTAATGCATCGAGGGAACGATTCGGAACCAGTAATACCGGTAAAGGAGTTTCTAGGAAGCACACGGCACTTTCCCACCGCTGACCAGTGGTCAAGCAACACCGAAGACCCTTGAACTGGCACGTAGTAACCGATACCGAGCGAATACGGAGAAACAGTTGCCCCAGGTATCGAGATTCTATACAGTGAACCGGTGAGATTATTCTCCAGATAAGGGGTGAAATAAGGGGAAGTACAGTCGTGTTTGCGTCTCGAACGTCTTTATACGTTTTATCCCGTCGTTGGAACCGCGGTGGTGGAACCTCGTTTGCACGAACGAGTTAACGCTCAGTTCCCGACGAACCTCCCGCAAACTGAACTGATCAACTCTACTTTTTTTACGCATCAACTAGCCCCTACTAGCCCCTACCTTTCAAATGCGTGCAAACTCGAAATAAAATTGCACACGAGTGGAGAAATAGTTTCCACGGAGTGTTACGCGAGCTTAAAATTCGTGATGAAATTAGCGGCCTTTCATCGATTTTGCTGCATGCGATGTGGCCAGACAACGCGACGGATTGTCAGAGGCGAGTTGCAGTCCGAAAATCCTATTCGGACATTAGGGAAGTTCGAGACGCGTGTACGGCTCGGTAACAACAAAGTCTAATTACCGTAATTAATCCCGTTTAACTCGGTAAATCGGATTTTTCAGTTAGCACTGCGGTCACCTTGTCTAGCGGCGAGTTCCTCGACTGACGTCGCCTGGACATCAAGCAACATCTCCGAGACAATTAGCGAAGACCGAAGGGCCGCACGAAACGCTGATGAAGATGGTTTCCTCAAAACTGTCCTTGTTGTTTCCCTAACTGCCCTCTTGTTTGTCCGTTTTGCGGCTTTAGTACGCTCCTCGGTAGCAACTGTATTATTATTAGAAATTAAGCAATATCTTATACGAGGTTAAAGAAAAAAAAAAAAAGAAAGAAAACGGAAAAGAAAAAAAGAAAGGCACGAAATAAGAAACGTAGAAATCACGAAATAATGAGTAAAACGTAAGAGCTATTCGGAAGCGGAATCGATTAACTTCGCACACTGAGAGGTAAAGAGATATGTGTCGAATGTCTACGATTTTTAAGGAATGTCGTTAGAATTTGCTATTATCCGATTCCCTTGCGTAGAAAAGATATACAACCGCCCAGAATCGTATCAATTAACTCCACATATATCTACTATAATTTTATATATATATATATTTATATCTGCTATATATTATAAATTTTTAACGAATTTTCTTGAAACTTACGCGTTATTTCGTTCATTTGTAACAGATAAACGCGTGGAAGTGGAAATCATTTGTTTGTTTAACAAAGTGAATGGTAATCATACATACAAGTAGGAATGCGTACAGAAAAAGCCAAAATTCAATCCAAAAAGTAATACATACTATCTATGGTTTCTAATGGATGCGAATTTCACGCTACGCCTTTATACGTCTGAATCGCTCGGCGGTCGAGACAAGAGTTGTAACGATTGTAACACGACGAACCTGAGACGACCTGTCAAGCCAAATAGCACAATACGTAACGATTGAACGATTCTCTTATGACAACAACAGGTGTCGCGATTGCACCAATTTTCCGTCTACTTTAACATTCGTGTGTATAGGTAAAGACATTGTCTAAGACAATTAACAATTTTCGACTAGGACCGTGTACAATAATTTTTAAACAAGGCTATTTCTTATAACTATCGAAGAGTATCGAAGAAGCGTGTATTCCGTGCATCGATCGATCCGGTAATTAACGTTCCAAGCATTAACTGCATAACCGTACGCGGGAAAAAACGGCGAAGCAATTTGCTTCGTGGTATGGAAGTTCGATCGAGGGCAAGATCGAGGCGTTGTGCCGGTCAAGCGATTCGAAACAGGACTTGGGCAAGACACCGGTTGCAGATTCTTCGTACGACACCGTCATAATCCATCTCTCGGGGAACTACTTCGCTAACTACCTCTACAGACTCGCCCGGGGTAGGTTCTTTCGGGGGTTTAGGACGATCATGCCAGCGCTGCACCACATCACGGTGGTGGAACGACGGCGATGTGGTGGGGGAGGGAACGAGACCTGGGTAGCTGCTTTCGGGGCACATTAACGTCAATTTCCATCCAGGCTCTCGAGAACTTACTTCCAGTCCAAGTTCCTCGCAACCGAGGCAGCCCTGAAGTCTGCAGGTGGAGGCGAAACACCGGGACGCGCGGGGCGGAGGGGAGGGGAGGGGCGGGGGTGGAACGCGGCAGTTCTCTCTTCGTTCGCATTATTAATGTTACGAGACACGTGAGCGCCGCGATAGAGCGACGAAGAGCGCGAACCGTTTCCGGATAAGACGGATTTAGGAAGAGAGGCGCGCTAAGGCATCGTAAGAGCAGCGAATGGAGGAAGATCAGCAGCCAGCCGAAGCAAGTACGCACGGCTGTGTTGCTCCGAGCAGCTCTGGCGCGCCTCGCTCCTCGCGGGCCCCGCCTGTCCTTTAGTCTTTGCTAATTGTCTCGGGGATGTTTCCCGAGGCAACTCGGCGTTCGAGTTCAGCGAAGCTGACGATTCGAGCGGCAGTAACGAGGGAAACGTACCGGCATCAACCGACGAGCAACCAGCTTTTCCTACCTATTTTGCTGATCGATAGACTTTCGTCAGACGTCGAGATGGGTTGTTTTGATATTGAGGGCAGACCATAAGTCCGCTGTATAGACTATATAGTCTAGCCCTACGAGAGAATCGAGTCGTAAAGGAACAATCTTGCAGCATAATATCTTGCTATGTATAATATATCATCCCTTCATCAAGCAGGAAATTGTTTTCGATTATATCTTGTCGAATCAAATGTGTATGGACCAGCGTTCTCTGTCTATCATTTTGTTGATTATCGAGATGAGATGTTTCGGTATCAACACGCTCGCAACACCAGCGTCACGTGCGAACACTACACGGCGAAAGATGAGTGGACAAATTCATTTTTGTTCACTTTCAATCTTTACGCTGCTCGATGGTTAAAAGGTGTAACTTTATTAATACAATAATATGCTGTATGATACATGCATCTTGGTCAGAGAAAAAGATAAATCTCAGACAGACAGACAGACAGACAGACAGACAGACAGACAGACGAAAAGTACAAGGAAGGAAACACGATTCTTGCTGGAAGATTTTCCCCAGCCGTCCGTGTTAGCGAACACGTCAAGGGCAGATTACAGACTGTCAGTCCTTTGAATCGCAAAGGAACAATTTACTAACGTATGATTCTTTTGAAAGGGGAAATTATCTTGGATTATATCTTCCGTTAAGAGACCCGAAATTTAGATTTTGAATGAAGTTGATTAAACGTCGGTGGAAACTGAAGAGACGATTATCCATGATTGAAATAACCCTCGACTAAGGGACTTGAATTTCTGGGTGAAAAATAGGGTTACGTCGAGCCAGTAGGAGTCTCGTTTCTTGAATTAAGGGCAGCGTCGGTGTAGACCGAGAGCCGGGAGCACTTCGGGCTACATAAATTTAACCGGGAACCGGATTACCCTGGTAATTGCGTAATCGAGTAAAATATCGTCTTTCGAGTATAGAGGCTGCGAATCGAAGGACAGAAGGGTTATTTCCTTGTTAGGGGAAGGCGAGTCGGGAACGTTAGAAGCGCGGTGCCGGGTTCTGAGAGTCTAACTTATCGATTTCTCAGGGCCTCCTTTCGCGGCGGTTCCCGGATATGCCATTGGCCCCTTAAAGGTTCACGAAAAGCGAAGAAAAGCGAGCGCGGAGCCAATGGCCGTGCCCGTTGCTCGTCCCGGCCTTTTTTCCGGCGATTTTTCCGCGGCGGCGACGCCTCTAAGAAAGCAACCCGCAGCGAATCGCAGCAGCGCAAAATCGGGCTCGCGGGCCGCGATTGGCGGAGCAGCAGCGTCTTGACACCGCCCCTCGAGGAACAACCCGGGAAAACACAGCTCTCTCCGCTTCGTTCCCTCTCTCTTCTCTGGCTTTTGCTTCCTCCGCGCCCGCGTTCGTTTTCTCTCGCTTCCACCCCGGTTTCTTCTCCGCTCCCTCTTCGTCGGCCACCTGACGCGCGTCTCTGATCCTCCTTTTCCCACCATCACCGACGACAGACAACACACAGCCACGCGGCGCGCACCGAAGTCTCGTTTCAACCGCGTCTTTCCTCTCTTTCTCCCGGGTCGTTCCTCTCTCCGCGACGACGACGTTCGTCGCCTCTCTCTTTCATCCCGGTCTTCGCGCGATCCTCCGCGTTCGTAGAGTTACGTTCTTTCCCCCGTGTCCCAGGCTTTCCCAAACCAACCCCTCTCCAGGACCGCAGGTTCGGCTGGCTTTCGTTTCCCTTCCGCCCCTCTGTGCGTATCGTTTGCTCCGTTTCCTTCTTGTTCCACACCCGGTTCTATCGTTCCTCTTCGACTGAAACGCGACGACGGTAGGGGGGTTGGAAGAGGTGTGTGTGGAAGAACGGACGCGGAAGAGGAGCAAGAGGGCGAAGCTACTCCGAGCCTCTCTACCAGCACGACGACGCTTCCTCAGATATTAGATTTTACAAGGAGCGTGCTGGGATTTCAGAGGGGGCGACGGGGGGGGGAGGGAGGGAGGGAATCACGGAGAGGGACGCTACCGGCTCGGCTCGTACACAGGGCCATCGGGGGAGGGGGTGGGATAAATATTAATTACGTTCCTAAGGGTTGCCTGCGGCTACCGGCCGTTATACTTCCCGGTGTATCGGTATACGAGTCGGTCTTAGCTCCCACGAATCTGTGGAATTACCTTGCTCCCTCGCTTTCTTATCGATCATCTTCTTCCGTTTCCACGAGCTCCACGAGTCGGCAATAAACTCTCTGTTTCGTTCATTTACGCTCTCCTTCTCTTTGCCAACTTGTTTCGTTCGCCTCTTAATTTTAAACGATTTTCGTTGTTGTTTAACGCGATCCGTTATGTTATCAATGTTTTTCCGCTACAACGCGTTATTTACTATCTCGAAGGTCGACAAATTTGTCAAGGTCCAGTTCTGTTACGACCTCCTCGATTCGTTATGAATAAATATTCGTGTACCGCAGCTTTGTGTACCTTGTGTAGAACGATCGTCTCAGTATCAATAATATATTGCGTATGTAACAATATCTTGCTAGCAGCTTTACAGTACCAGAGTCCAGCAAACCGGGTTACCAGTTTAAACATACGCTTGTTCTTCCAAAATATAGTCGCTAAAAGTCTTGGCTGTCGACGCGATTTTAAATAATACAACAACAACGATCGATAGATACGTGTTTCGAATCAAACTGGTAGCTTGACAAAGAAACGAAGCACATTGTCGAACGTCGTCGACAGTTTCAAGTAGTATCGCACCGCGCGTGGTCGGACGTACGCGCTATTATTGGAAGACGTTCTTCCAGCCTCCACGTCGGGAATGACGTTTATCAGAGGCGAAAAAATACTCGATACGAGCCCGATGTACGGACAAAAAGTGACTCTGCTGTTCGATCGAGTTCCACGGCCGGTCTATTATCTCACTCCCCGCCCCGGTAAATTGATTCCCATTATTAAAGGCAGCCTGAATTGGCCGCGAAAGTTTTTCAATTTCCCTGCCACTGTCTCCGGCCGTAAATTACATTGATAAATTACACAATGCCGTTAGTGGGAGGAAACAGAGCTCGAAGACACGTACTCCGGTGTCTAGACGCATTTGTGCACTTCGAACGAGACGAAAATTTCATTCGCGAGCGAAGCGAGCATCGCCCCCGACTTCCACATCAAAACGTCCATTTTAAAAGAAAAATTGATCGAGGAAATTAACAAAGCAATTTTTCTGCGAATAATATTAAGTCCTTTGTTGTTAACATTTTGAAGAAACGTGCGTTCATTTTTACGCGGCAATTATCACCTTTTATCCGTATGTTCGTTTGATTGGTTTTCAATTACAATCGAAATTGGAGGGAAATACGATTAAGCCACTCATCGACACCTGAGGCGTTTGATAGTTGATCCATCGAATCTACGGGTAATTATACGAGGTGGTGGTAGTGGTTAAAATGGAATGATCACGTAATTTCGTGTTATGCGTGGCCGGTGATCGTACTCGATTATCCGCAGAGTACTCTTTCGCTCGTTGGGTAACGAACCAGATCAGAATGATTCGTTGACCAGCCTGCAGAGAGGCGTAGCGAAGGGGTTGTTGGTTTGAAACTTGGCTGAGATAGTCGGTGCTGCCACATCGTGGACGTTCTGATAATCGATGGTAGGCTATACCACCACAGCCCCATTTGCGTAGAAGACTTCACGCATCGCGGATATTCTGCGATGTACTATCCCACTATATATATATATATATATATATACTCCGATATAGTAACACCATCTTCTCGAGACATAAATCTCCTTCGAAAAAACAAGTTTTAGGAAGTACAACGTTCATTCTGACATAAAGTTTTTCCTTATAAATTCGATATTCCCTCGATAGATCCAAGTAGATCTACTATTCGTTTTACCAGAGAAATTTCCAGAGAGTATCTAGAATTCACCGCGCAAGTAGTGCGATAGTTTTGGAACGGTATACAGTTATTTGTTTAAGCAGATTATCTTCGATCTTCGAAAGTGGTACGAAGGAAAGAGGATAGATGGTAAACGTTTGACGATCGATCGATCGATCGATCGATCGATCCGAGGGATTATCAGCGGCTCTCGATGCAACGCAATGTGGCAATCGAACTTCCCCATTAACCACAAATGACGTACTTAGGTGACGGTGATTTCCCATTGATTTGATCCTGCCGTCAATGTTCTGTTCCTTCGGACAATGATTCCAACCCCTTGGGAGTACGCGTAGGTTCGTGCCCCCTTCTTCGTTCACCCTATTGATTTTCCACTCGGAAGAGGCTTGCCGCTTGAGGCGGCAAACGTCCACGGCGAGCCGACCGACCGATTGACCGACATTCGATTATGAATCAACGCGTCTCGATCGATCGCCTTGTAACAACGAGCAAAATACCACCGACACGCCTACGTACGACGCTCCTAAGGGACATCGACTTCGCGACGCCATTTGCGTCCTCAAGTTGTTCACGTTCTTTTTACACATTCAACGTTTAACTTTGCTGCGTTCCTCGGATCATCTCATTCAGGCTCTGCTCGTGTGTCTTTTTAGTCTGAACTAAGCTTCTTGCGTTTCAGTACGGTACAGAAAGATCGTCGTCGATCAAGACACAGAGTCTCTTGACCTCTTATCTGTTCGATACTTTTCAAAAGATATTAAAGAATCTCGTTGCCTGTTAAAGCAGAGTAATTGCATTTACGGAGAATTTAGAAGTACGAAAATATAGATAGATTGCACATAATATGTAAAAGTACACAAAAAATTCATGGTAATATTTCTACGTCGTTAATTAGACGTACTGTTCGAATTGAACGTCGCAGAAGATCCGCCACTCTGATTCGTTAGGCTTTCGCTGACTGCGACTTGGCTTTCGAAGGAAAGAACAGCCCCGGGCCTTTTCCCGCGAGATACGATGCGAGACGAAGGCAGAGGAGACGACGAACGCGACTTAAAGAGCCGACGAAGTCGTCGAGTTCGGGTGAGACGATGAGACACGGCAAAAGAGCGACGACGACGACGACGACGACGACGACGACGACGAGACGAGACGAAATGAGAAACAGCAACGTCGAAATGAGATATTGCAGGAGCGGTAAAGGTGCACAAAGCTGGTCCGCGAGCCGTCTCTTCCGTTTGCAGTAACAACGTACACCGTCTCTGATAACGATTCACCTTCTTCTTTATATTTTTCATTATCAAAGTATCGGAATTAAACGTTATACCACGCAATTCTAGCCTATATTTGGTTCTCAGGCAGCCTTTTGCTTTGTTTAAACGATAGAATGCTATAAGAAATCGAATTATCCTATCCCCTATCTTTTAATCGCCGTGTAGATTAATTACGAGTACTTTATTATATACGATTTACAGCATATACGATTTTAGAACATGTCGACACTAAAAGTTGAACTCTCTATTCTCTATTTTTTAACCATCGTATAGAACACAAGGGGCTATATGTTGCTCTGTTCTCTGTTTAGGAAATAAAATGATAAAAAAATCGACACGCAGAATCGAATATTCTACCCTTGATTCTTCCGCCCTTACTTTCCTTTATTTCCTTGAGGAAAGTAAAATTTTAATCCTCCGTAGACGAACACGCGCAGCGCACGAGGAAATTTCATAGCTGATTCACTTCGAAAAGAATTTTCATTCTTCGTCCTACAATATGACAGACATTAATACATGTTAATAGAGATCATTCTAAAACTTGTTCAAGTTCCTTTAACAGCTAGAACACGAACAAAAATTGAAGTCGGATCTTCTTTATCGAATTACCTATGAAATGCGAAGGAATATATTTCTTCGCGACACGAAGAATCGCAAATTCAATCCCGGTATTTACGAACGGTTGCCACGCCACGAGTAGATATAATTTTACAACAGGAAAAGAAACTGGAATAACCGTAGGGTGGAATTTATAATTTGTTCAAGCAGCGAGTAACTCGAGCGGAGATAATCCAGCGGAGGGGAGTTGCCGCCACGCGCACACATGCCTTCTTTTCCACCTTTGAAAAACCAGTTTGTAACAGTGATACTAACGAGTACTGTTTCGTTCTATAGAAAATTTTTCAGCTGGCTCGTGCGTATCTATCCTGCCGCGAGGCGGATTTTCCGGGGGTTAAGGCGAGGTTGAAGACAGCGAAGAGGGTGGAAAAGCGAAAGGAAAGGAAGGCGTAGGGTGATGGGGCGAGGACGAGGGTGCAGGATGTAAGACGAAGGAGGCGTGGCCTCGGCATTGATCCAGAACCCCCACTCTTGTGCTTAAAAGTACGGCCCTGGCTGCCTCCACGCCGTGCTCACCCCCGTGTCGACCTCCTGTAAGAAACCGGCAAGAAATGAATATTCATGAGCCACCGGCTTCCTCGTCTCTACCTTCTTGATTCGACCCGGACCAACCCAGGGAAAAAACAGGATATTCCATGGGAAGATGTGGGACGTTTATTAAATTTTGTGACCAAACTTTGCCGTGATCGAGTCTCTCGCACTCTTCTGTATTTTTTCATCTATCTATGCACGCGTTGTTCCCGTCGTATAATACAGGAGCTTCGTGTGAAATTAGCATTCGACGGTTGGAAAACAGGACTACCGGTTGCCCGGGATTATACTTATTTTCCTCCTTCTCATACGATTACTAAGTCCTTCAGGGATTACTTAATACATTAAGTTAAGTAAAAAATTACGAGTTGGATCTTTCTGTCAAACAAATTTATTGTCGGTTACATCGTCAATTAATGACGTTTAGTAAATAATAAATTTATAAAGCTTGAATTTTCAGTGGCTAATATTGTATTATCTGATGAGTTGATTACTGTGACGAAAGGATATTTATCAATACGGATAGCAAAGCGAGTAATGGCTGATCTGTTGATAACGATATTACTATAATCGCGCAGAACAGTGTGCTTAATAAATATTCTTACTACACAAGTTGTTTGCCGATAACTCATTGAATCTTACAGCCTCATCGAGCGAATTCTTACGGAGGGGAAAGTTAGATCTGATTAATAGTCGAACGTCGATCAGCATGGAATTCAGGGGATCGGTTCCGCTGGAAATATCCAGTCTCGGATGCGTTTAGACTAATTATAGCAATCCTATTTCTATTTACTGTCGCAGGATATTGCTTTATCTAATTATCGACGAGAACCGTATGGGAGGGGAAAGTGACGTTGTCAATGGATCGGCGGCAGGTTATAAAGTTCCGGTTCTCGTTCTTCGTTTCTCGGTTTAATTCCAAGTCCGACAAGTTTGCGCTTCAACTATTTGATAAAAGAATTCCTTTCATTTCGCTATCGTAAACTGCCGAGCCTGTTAACCAGGATTTAATGTTTCCTCATCAAAACTTTCCCTCGTTTCCCGACCTCTGAATCTCGCGTTAAAAAGCTCCTTTACTGCCTTTCGACGAAAGAGTGCTGTATTTGCAAGTATTATTCTCCGAAAATCCATGAAACGGTAAAACCCGACATTCATCAAATTTCTTTCTTCGTTCTTGAAACTTCTCGCTTTCAAATTGCAGATTTTCATATTATACAAAGGTAATGTGCATGACGAGTGATAGAGGACTCGGCGAATCCTGTATGAATCACCGAAGGATTCAAAAAGTCGTTGCAAAGTCGGAGAAAAGAATTTTTACAGGGAATTACATACCGCTATTAACATTCATTTCCATTCTATTGTAAAATACGGTTTTGTTTAATTCTGTTTTATATTTTTATATTATATACACGATGAATGGACTACCAGAATGTAACTAAGAAAGAAAGATCGAATGTACGTAAATAGAAATTCATCTCGCCAGTTGAACCTTATAATCTACTTCTCTTTGGATATTTTACGAATCTTTGCACCATCTCGTCACATCATACGTTTTGGCACGTGAAAATTTCCTCTTTCGTAAGCGCGCATATATTCGTAGCGACTAACGAATCGATAAACGAAAACCTATCAACAGTCGATACATTGCGGAATACACAAAGTAATCGTACGGGAATTTATTCTCGTTTTCCGAAAGAAATATTCCTGAAAGGAAAATTATGAAACTTGGTTAACGATCTAGATCTGGATTTTTCCGGCGCTGCCGCGGATAAAGTCGAGCCTTCGGCATCTCCATTTCCAGATAGACCACGGTAGATGTTATTTTATCCAATTTCAGGGATGCTCGCGGCAGACGAAGAGGGAACGAGAGCGACCAAGGGGGGTAAACGGGTGGATGGTACGCCGGTGAATTGGTTGCCGGCTACGACGTTCCCAGAGTACACTGGGAGTTTGTTCTAACTTGCAGTCGGTGCCAGTTCTCCTCAAACAGGATAGATTATATTCCACGTCTCTCCATTTCGTTCCCGCCTAGGCTCGCGAATCGCTCGCGCGCACCGATTGCTCGTGTTTGTTCAATCCAACTCCGCTTTGCCGCCGCCATTTCGCTGATTGTGAAAAATAACGCTGGCCCGTCGCGCTCGCGACGAATCGCAGCCTTCGTGACTCCATCGCGAAAGATGCCTCGAGAGGATAGACAGATCCTGAGAAATCGCAGCCTTGCGTGGATTTCGCTTTTAGCGCCGTTGCAGCTTGTTTTTCATCCGACGACATGGCACCAACGATAAATCGGATGTAAACATTCGATTCGCCTATTTAACCGTGCCGCGGTCCTCGCGTTCCTATATGTTCCTATATGTTCCTCGAAAAATTGTTTCATTCGATCCTTCGAGTCCTAAGAAACAATTATTCTCCCACGATAGCCAGCCAGTTTGAATCGCAGGCGTCTTCACCTTACGTCACCCGATATAACGTTAACTTTCAAACGGCCGGGAGGGACGATTTACGAAGCTGTCAACGTATCCGATAAAACGGGATCGTTAGTTTTATCGCAGCGATTCGGAAACGAGGCATTTTCACGGCGAAACGTAATCTCCTCGCTCTCACCTTCTGCACGCGTCTTGATCGCGGTAACTTCAATTGGTCGTAACGAGCGCGTTCCCCGCCTTTGGACTATTTTTGGAGGGTGACGAGGGAGAGCTAGAGGGAAAGGAGAGAGTCGCGTACACCGCGCCCTCCGCGCGATTTAATTCACTTTGATCGCGCGGACCGAGCCAACCGCGGTGTATAACAGAAACCCCGAATTCAGATCCGAAAGATAGGATTAACCAGGCTTCGTGGAATATATTGTCCGCGTTGCAGTCTGCTGGAAGCCTTCATAGCCCTTTAAACGAACGAACGTTTCTTCCAACTTTTTTCATTCGCCTCTGTAATTTATCCCTCTTGCTCGTCGAGGCATAAAGATGGATGCACGAAGAATATTCGAAATATTCCTCTGACAAATTATGTGCATCGATGGAAGGAAAGAAGGGTCGTAGATTATACACGTATATTGAAGTGCAGCGTGAGGTTGGTGTCTGCCGGGCCTCTGCGAGGAAACACCATCGAAATAGAATTATCGAAGATCGACTCGCATCCTGTGGTCAAAGTAGTCTGCAACATCAAATTAAAATGTCAGCTCACAGGTTAATTATGGTCACTTTAAGACCCTTTGAACCCCACGACGCGTTAAAGGGTGGCTATACACAGTCCGGGCTGGCCCGGAGAGGTTTCTGTGAAGGAAGATATTAATATCGGCGCAGATGCAGTTTTCCATGGCGGTGCTGCCGTCTTTAAATTGAAGTGTATCCAGCGATGTCACGAACTCATAAACTGCATTCCCGCGATCCTTTAAAATATTTAGAGAACCTAGTCGAGGGAGGGTAGGAGGGGCGGCGGAGGGTGGGGAGGCGCAGGAGGTGTAGGTGGTGGAGGAGAGACTCATCCAAGTTGGCAACTTTCGGTCGTATTAGCTTTTGTATATATATTACCTCATTTGCGAGAGGAAAGCTTATACTTCTACCCCCTGTAGACACTATATAGATATATGTGCACTCGCCTACCACCTCCCCTTACAATATACTCGTACACGTGCTCCGGTTATATTCTCGTCGCGAGACCAAGTCTCTTATCGTACCATGGCCAATCACCTGAAACTTTTCCAACTTGTCTGTCCCGAGCCAGCCTTAAGATTTAGAAAGAGAGAGAGAGAGAGAGAGAGAGAGCGAGACAGACAGACAGACAGACAGACAGAGACAGACAGAGACAGACAGAGACAGAGAGAGAGAGAGAGAGAGAGAGAGAGAGAGAGAAAAATAAAAATAAAAATAAAGAGGAAAAAGAAAAACGAAAAGAAGGAGAAAGAAACACGCTTTCCATGGTATATCTCTTGCCAATAGAGAATTCACGGGAGACAAATTTTACACCAACGCGCATGGACGTTCGTTCATAGAATCGAGAAGGGCAACTTTCTTCAACCTCGATTTCAAAGGATTCGAGAAGCGAACACGATTTCCATGCGACCGAGTCGGAGAAAAATCAGGCGACGACGGGTTAGTAAATGACGCGAGAAAAGCAACGAAGGGTATCGGCGCATCCGGCAAGTATTGGCCGGCTGTCAGATGGTAGGTAGTAGGTAGAGGGTTGTTAGAAGGAAGGTACCTACGCGGAGGTTAGGTCGGAATATAGTTTAAGCTAGACGAATGGGCTGGTGGGTGGCTCTGGAGGCAGAAGAGTGAGCCGAGGCGGGTAGTTTTGCCTGGGTACCTCCACTCCACCTCGCCAACCACCCCCGCGCATCCCGTCGCCCCTCCCGAGCCGCCCCCCAGTTACTACTCCGCCACCTTCTCCACCTCCTCGACGACGCCATACCCTCGTTCATAATATCCTGCACGTCAGACTTTGAAAACTCCAACAATTTCCTCCTGCCGCCTGGTTGGAGAGCCGAAAGAGGAGGAGAGCCGGGGAGGAAGGGGACGGCCGGGGCTCAGGGGGGTGGTTCTACCCGCTACGTGGAGATGGTTCCGTGCTGCTGCTGCTGCTGCTGCTGCTGCTGATGCTGGTGCTGGCTCGTCGTGGTGGTAGTGGCGGTAGTGGTGGCGAACCGACGGTGCGAGGGAGACGAGTTTCGAGTTTATATAAAGTTCGGGCCACATCAATAATTATAAGTAGAGAGCCGAGGCAAGATGGCGCACCCGACTGGCAAACCCCATCCCCCCACGTGCCAACCGAGTCATTATTCAAACCATCTCTTACTTCCTCTTGTTTCCTTCTCTGTATCGCCCTCTCCCGACCAGACCTTCCCGCGATGGATGATCGACGTGTCTCTGCCTGCCGTGATCGAGGATCGATCCCATCTCAGGTCACGTTTTAGCGAACGCACCGTCGCTTTTGTCGCATCGGATCCAGCCACGGGATAAAGGATACATGGCACCTGAAATATGGTTCAATTAAGAGACAATGATATGTACATGCATCGTGGCTTTCTCTTTTTAAATAAAATACTGCCTCTCGGTATCACGTTTGGATGGCTCTAATGGATCAACAAACGTCCCGTTGCCGGCTCAACGATCGCAAGATTAAAGATCTCTCTCGTCGCGGGTATCACGTTCTCGCTCCTACTCTATCTTAACCCTTCTCCCAACGGAATTAAGTTCCCTTCTCCTTCTGGAGACATTGTCTAAACTCCTGAAGTTTTGCCTTGTTGTCGGAGAACGTCAAGGTCACGGTGTCGTCTAATCCAGGCGATAGAAGGTCATAGCCGGCCGCTCTCGGTTTTTGCAGTCGTTGGATGCTCGTCGAATGAATTATTTCCATTCGATCGTAGTCACGCGGACAGATAAGAAGTTGAATAAAACGAACGATGGCGAAAAGGCGAACGACCAGCTTCTACCAGCTCTTCAAAGATTCAGCGAAACCGGGAATTATTAAGGGAGCTAAAAACACGCGGGGAAGGCGATAGGAGAACGCTCGGTTTCCTGCAAAGATGACGGTTGATTAATGTTGGGGGTAGTTTCTTACTCACCCCCAGCGGTCCGGGATACTCGGTTACAATGGCGGCCGCCACCTTAGATAACGCGCAGAATTAATATCGCGCGTGGAGCGAACCGACCATGGTTCCACCCTGTTCAATTTATAATTTTAAAGATCCCTCTCCTAAATACAGTCCGGTTAATAAACATCGAAAGGAAATCCTTCGCACGCCAGCAAACGTTAAACATTGTACCGACGAATAAAAACCAGCCATGCAGCCGAGCTCTTACGGACAGTAGAATGAATCGCGTTTAATCGGACGCGGTAAAAGTCTTAAGAAGCTTACTATCCGTTGTAGATACGATGCTACTCTTCTTAACGATTACAATAATACCCTGTTGCAAACAAGAGTCTTTGAAAGTACTTAACGTAACGAGGTAACGACGGATGGAGGTCCCTGTGGCGAAGGAGGAAGAAAATTTTTTAGCGGCTGGCCGGTTTCGGCTCGTGTTGGCCGGCAGACACTTTCGACGCCAAAGGGCGTCGGGCTGCAGCCGGCCACATGGATACACAGCGGACCACTGGTCGGGAGATCGGTTCGAATCTGTCCCTAACGTAGTTTCCAGTTGAAACGCAGATCTGGTGTTGCCCTAACTCGACTGGGGAAACTCAGAAATCTAATGCCAGGAGGACACACACAGGCCACGCCAGCCAGCCCGACGTTAACTTTTAATGCACGGGATTAGTGGCACGGGTGCACGCGGGGCCGCTGCCCAAACTTTGCGCTAATTTGTTCGTCTATTAATCTCGTACTTCCAACAACCGGTCGTGGACCGACTGTGAAAAGAACCAGCATGATTCAAGATGGCCGAGCATATACTATTTTTCAAGTCTTTTTAACCCCAATGTACGCAACCGAGTGTTCAGATGATACCCGTCTCTAGAATTGTTTCATCGACAATTCTTTTCTTCTTTCTTTCTTTCTTTTTTTTTTTTTTACTTTCGTGCCAACATTGTTACGGATCTCTATCCTTTCGCCGTTTCGGCCATAAAATTAAGAGATTAAGCTCTTCTGAACAAATAAAGCAAAAGTTTTCAATCGCCAGATCTTTCGCCTTAGCTGTTTCGAAATTTCGAAGAATCCCGTTACTTCGAAGAATTGTAACCGATATTATAGCTAACACGAGCAACTGCTTCTGCTAATACAATCAAATACAAATAATACAACTTTTCCGATCTGTTTACCCTATATTTTACTTTCGGGAAAAGAAGTAGAAAAACACTTGAGGCGAGTAAAGAGCGAGTGTATGCAAGGTACGAACGCAATCACGGTGAAATCAGAGATAATCGTTCGAGTGGGAGAGAAATCTGGGTCGAATGGCTCGTGTAGCCAGCGGACAGTGTAAAAAGAGAAGAAAATTGGGGTGCCGTTGGATGAAGGGTAGAGCGAAGAGTGGAAAAAAAAGGAGGAAAGGAGTGTGTGGCTCGCGTGTAACCAGGGCCGCAGTGGGACGGGTCAGAGGGAAAGAGGGTAGGGTCCGCGCTCAATTTACCGGCCGCGGAAAAAAGGAACGCCAGGAAAAGACGGGAAACAGCTTAACGGGGTTAAAACCACCCCTTCGGGAGCTTCGAGGTAGGAGGTAAAAAAGCTAAGCGGCGTTTTATAGACCCAACAAGCAGCCCGCGTATACCGAGCCGGGTGCCAACCCCGTTTTTACACCCTCGTTGGAAATTAGAGGCTTTTTGTGCTAAATATACCCTCCCACTGTACGTCCTCCTCCTCTCCCTCCTCTCTTTCTCGTTTTCTCTTCCGGCACGGGTCCGCCACCAGTGAATCTCACGTTAATTTCAACTCCGCGCGAATCTGACCGTGCCACAAATTACTGGCCGACACCACTCTTTTTAATTGTCTCCTAGTGAAAGGCTGGCTTTATAGGCGATAACGAGGCTGGACTTTTTTTTCCTTTTTTACTGGTTTTTCCATTATTGCCTTTATCTTGGCACAGTCGTTTTTCAACTGTGTTCCGCGAAGCTTTTGCCGCGAATTACGAGTCGCACCACGACGTTAAAATTTCTAAGCGGGTTTAAAAAGAAAAGTAGCAGATTACTGGTACGTGCGATTCATTTACGACTGATTTCATCCGGTTCCGGAAGTACGGCGAAGCTTTAAGATCCGTGACAAATGAGAGGACGAACGGAGAGGGCATTTGAGAATCTCGTCCGTGGGTCTAAGTGAAAATAAAACGCTCGAGCTACCGGGTAAGAGGGTGTGAAACGAGGGTGGCATTTCTCTCACATAAATTAGCCTGTGGCGGTAAAATGCAAAACATTCGTTCAAACCGCAGTTCAACACGAACGAGATTGGTCACGTTCCGGCTTTGCCTGTCCGAATTCGCTGGAGGGTTGATCCATCCCTCCCTCCATCCCTCCCTCCCTCCTGTCTTCTGTCTCGTTTCGTGATTCTCGCCTCGATTCGCGCTCGTATGAATTTCGCGATTCCACTTAACGCTCTTGCTTCTTTCATTCGGCTAACTTTCTACCGAAGCACGTTACTCTTACTATTTTTCAAGCAGCCAACAGTACGTTCGGAAAGCACTTGCAAAGTGAGATCTCGAATGGAGATTAACGATAGTACGTACGACCATCAATGGTCCGATTGACCTTTCCCGCTGGAAATAATATAATCGAGGCGATATCATATCGAATAGTCAAAGTATTAAGCAAGAATGAGAAGTTCTGCCGTACATTGGAGCTATCCGACGATATTCCAGCATCCACGTTTCGACTATTCGAGATAGATAATGGCACTTGGAGAAGGTTACAACTTCCGGAGTGAAATCTCGAGCGGAGATCGGGCCATTATCGAGTGACATCCGGTCCAAGAAGCAGTAAACGTGGCAGTCAAAGGGGTCGGTCGGGCCTTAACGGAGTCATTTTTAGCCGGGGCTATCAGCGATTACAGGGGATGCAATACCCATGGGTTCCATCGAAGATGCAACTAGCTGAAAATTCATGGGTCGCACGAAGGAATCGAATATCGCCGGTGCATCGGAACCGATGTATCTCTGGCCCGTTATTCCCCCGGGGTTAAATCGGAACGACGAAGGTTGCTACTCGAAGGCGAAACGTTTCTCCAGGCGGCCGAATAGGTGGTACGGTTGTATATACAGAGGTGTGGGCCCAGATAGCGGCAGATTCCAGCAACGACTACGAGGTTATAGGTACGAGAAAGGTGTACCAGAAGAGGAGGACGAACCATCCAAGAGGACTAGATGCTAGAAGGGAGTCGGAGGAGAGCGAAGAGACTGTAGGAGAAGGAGGTTGGTTTGTAGGTAGTAGCTGAACTAGCGCTCTTTCTCTCTCTCTCTCTCTCTCTCTCTCTCTCTTTGCCAGTCTCTCTCCTCTCCTCGCTCCTCTGCCGCTTCTGGCTTTCGAGGCAATATAACTCGAAAATGGTGGCTGGCTTGCGAGTGCCGTTATCATTTCTTAGCCCGGTATCAGCCCGCCCTCCCGGTTATTACTGCACCCCCGGGGCTACGCCATGGACTCTTAGATAAGCCACCCACCGCGAAGGTGTATTGTCTGTTTCACCTACCCTCGCCTTTCTATAGATTGTCCATCTCCTTTGCTCCGGCGCTTCTTGCACACCATTTCACCCCCAGCCTCTCTCGCTCTTTCCGTGCCTCTCTGTAGTACTTCTCTTCCTATCCTTGCCACTCTCCAGCCACTTCCGACACTCGGGAGATGTATAGAATTGTTTGAGAATCGCCTGAAGCGCCGCAAGATTACTTGGGAAAACGGATATGTCGTTCGCCCGCACCGGCCGATAGGTTCGAAAAGCACGTCTATCGATTCTTCTGCCGGTCCGCCTACCGGCCTCGGCGACCTGTTGGAGACAACCACCTTTCGCACGAACCTGACCGGTCTTCTTTGGATTGCCTGGATAATCGGACGGAAGAGGGTCGAGAGTTACGCCGGAACTCCTATCGCGTGACCACTGGCGATAATGCTGTTCGATCCGCGAGGAAGCTTCCTCGAAGAGAGAATTAATTTCTGGTCACTCTCGCGAAACACTGGCAGTTCCTCTCCCGATTTCGGCGAGGCGACGCAAAATCCGAAACATTCTAAATTAAACGTAAATGCTTTTTCGAAGCGTTTGAAAAGCGTTTGAAAAGATTCTTGCACGAACAGAGGGCAATTGCCCGGCGAATATGAACGTTGGGTCGCACGTTGGGTCGCACGTTGGGTCGCATGTTGGGCCGCAGGTGGATATTCAAGGCGGAGGAAATAAATACGCGGCAAGGAGGCGGCAATCCGCGGGAACGTCGCGGCGAAGAAAGGATATTTCCGTAGGTGTTCGAGGCCTGGAGCGCGAGACGGCTTCGAGAGTGCGAACGATTCCAAATGAGGTCGGGCCGACTGACTGATGACGTCATTACTGTCAGGCTTAATGAAAATTTCCGGAAAGTTACCGCTCGCCTCGACTGCTGACGCCATGTTACCTTCGCCGGGGCACAGGAGGCGGGGGCGTGTAGGTGAGAGAGAGAGAGAGAGAAGGGGTGCAGAAGGGGTGGCTGGCGCCCGCGAGCGAACGAGAAATTTTACGAGAATTTCCGAGACTAATTTCTCCGGCGCTTTGCGCTCGAGGCAGGCGGGCGTCGTTAATTTCTGACGTTAATTGCTAAACCTGAAGTTTCTAGAAATTTCCTGGGCGCCCCTAACCTCGCCTCCACCCAACCGGTCTATACTCAGCCCAACGTTCCGCCGTCTCTCTTTCGCCGCTACTTCTATCTGTGTACGTGTCCCGATCCTAGGTATCCTCCTCTTTCTCCCGAGCGTGGCTGCTTCGCCCGCTTTTCTGATATGAAGATTAAGCATCGTTTATTCAGGCCGGGTCAGCGGCGTACTTCTTCACGAGGCCTCCGAGACACGGTCGTCCGGCCTTTCATTTTATCCATCGTGAAAAATTGACTAACCTAGACACCGTCGTCCGTATACCACGGGCGCAACGTTCTTCCTCGGTTCGGGATAAAAGTCGCGTAGTCGAAAAGCAATACGGCCTGTATCAAAGAGCGAGCTCTTTGTCAGGAATTTACTTGGAATTCGACGATAGTAAAGAGATCAGAACGAGTCACATCGAGTTCATCGGGCTCGTTATTTTAATTCCTTTTTAATTCCTTTTTAATTCCCTTCTAATGCCTTGACCAGAGACGAACGGGAAATGGAAGGATTCGGAGGTTGGGTTCCTCCTTCGGTCACTTGAATTTGCAAACCGGAAGAAAAAAAAGTTTGTTACAGGACGATATCGGGCAAACCGCAACAAGAACCCTCGGTCACTCCTTCCAGCATCGGACGGGGTCATCGTAGGAAGACGACAGAAAGGGTTACGTCCCCTGTTTGGGATCGTGTAGCAGCACCAGGCGGTGGAAGGGGTGTGTGTGCGTGTTTGCGTGTGTGAGTGAGTGGGAGGAGAGGGGGTCAAATTCGTCGCGATAAAAGGGCGAAAGAGGAAGCGAGAAGGGAAGTTGTTCCTTGCGCCCTCGCCTAGTTGTTTAGTTTTCCGCCATCTTTGTTCGCGCTTAGACGAAACGGGGGTGCAGCGGGAGGAGAAGAAGGGAGGGGCGGCGGGCGGGGGGGAATAGCGACGGGAGGAGCAGAAGGGAAAGGAGCAGGTTAATAGCGGGCTCCAGCGGTTCTGCAGCCCCGTCGAGGCTTTCCGTCGTGGGAAAGAGAGAACGACAACGGGGAAAACGAGAGAGAATGGTGGCTGAAAGCGGTGGGATGGCGGTAACGCGGCAACGAAAGAGGGGCCGTGCGTCGAAAGGAGAGAGCAGAAAGCTTCTACGGAGGATGGATCGGGAAAGAGAGAGAGAGAGAGAGAGAGAGAGAGAGAGAGAGAGAGAGAGAGACGAGCGAGTCGGACGGAGAACCGCGTAGAGAAATAGCAAAAGACAGAGACGAACCGGTGGGAGCGAAAGGCGAAGAGGAAGAGGGAGAGGGAGAGAGACTTTACTTACTTACACCCTCGCCGGGGCTCTCTGTCCGTGGCGAGACGAAACGATGCGAGGCCCGATGCGGAGGAAAAGGAACGAGGAGGTAGGTATTTCCCGTAGCGCGCGCGCAAAAGGCACCGTAACGATTTTCTGCTCCTTCGAAGGAATATGAAAGGCGATATTTGCGCGAACCCAGGACCAGAACGCGTTCGCCGCGGCCGGGGGCGAGAGAGGCGGCACGGCTCGGCAGACGAAGAGGGAGAAGATACCGTCGTGCTTGTTCCTTTCTTACTCTCCACCTCCTCCGTTTTCTCTCTTTCTCGCGCTCTAATGACGGAAAGCGAGGGAAGCTGGGTCGCTCCGGCAAATACCACTCGGGTGGGATTTAAGGGATGAAAAGGGGCAGGAAGCCTTCTTCGCTCCCTCCGGCAGAGAGCTCTTTGATGTCACTCGACCTGCCGCCTAATTTTCACTCCGGCTCGGCGACCTACTCGAAAGACGCGCGAAAAATTATTAATGCCTCCTTGAAGAGATTATTAATGCGAGAGAATTGAACGCGACGAAAGTTCGGGGGCGTTGCGTGGAAAATTTATTCGTCCCCGCGTCATTTTCTCACGTGCCATAGAAATTCCTTAATGAACGCAATTAGGTCCTTTCGATCCTTTCGTTCCTTTCGTTTCGTCGATATAATCGATTTACAGCAAACAGATTGTCTCGTATCTGGACAAATTGAAAGTTCTTGCACCCGCATGAACGATAAGACCTAATACCGACTATCATCGATAATGACCGCTGGCTGTTTCATTTACATAATGGTGGTAAGTAAACAGCCTTCGTTCCCTCGTAGGTTTTAACGTAGCCCCGAAGAACGCTACGTTTCAAGTAGAAGCGTCCCGCAATGGTCAGACGGTCTCATAACCGGGCATTACGCCGACATAACCATAAGCGGTGTTGCGAACGAGCGGAGGAGAATTTTTGTCCACAACGAGGGACAACCGTCGTTGGAGTCGGCGAAGGAAGCGAACGAGGAGGTAAGAAATTCCTGGTATCGTTCGTAACAAAAGCTTGGCGAGGTTGGCATTCGGAAGAACAGGCGGGGAAGAAGGTTGTGGGCGCAGCAACGGGGGCCTCGAGGGTGGTTGTGGATGGTGGCGAAGAAGAGGTGTGCTCGGGTGGAAGCTCCCTCATTCCCGGCTGGAGACTTAGAGTTGGTAATTAAATACAAGGAACCTTGCTTCGCCTCGTCTCGCACGGAGTCAGCTCGTGCCCGCCGTCTCTCTTTCTCGCCCGTCCTCGCCTTCTTGCATCCCCTTTCGGTATGCCCGGAATACAGAGAGGGCTGTATTTAATTCGAGACTTCATTCGATTTACTTCGAGTCGCGGATTAGGCGCTGTCGAACTTGGAGCAAACGACCGACTGACGCCATCTCCGCGATTGCCGGGAAACGGCATCGCATCTGTCATGGAACGCCAATTTCTGATGGAGATCGTCAAATTCTCAAAGTCTCCGTTCCGACGCCACCCCCCCCCCCCTGCTCTTGCTACTCGTTTCGAAATCACAGACTGATCGTAGTACGTTTTAGATTTTAAACTTTCACCATGATTCGTGGCCCTTCGGTTCTCTTATTTCGTTCGTGTTTCTCATTGGTACGTTGCGCTTCGTTCCGACGTTTCGCGAACGTTTCGGTTCGCTTCCTCGTAAGGACCAGACCTGAGGAAACGTAACGTAACGAAGCGTAAACGTACCGATAAAAGCACGACGGAAAGTCGAAGAATCGCGAACATTAAGACAATGCCCGTTCTTCGTGTTACGTGGAAAGCAAAGGCTCAGCAATTTTTTGGAAATAAAATTCAATCGAGATATACGAGAAAATAACGCGAAAGTGAAGATGCAGCAAGTGTAGAATAAAGAAACGATAACAGGAGACAGCCGGGAGAATCTCGCGGAGAAACACGCGTTTGGGATCCAGAATGATAGATCGATCGCGCCGGAATGGGAACGTACGGTGGTCCAGGCGTTTCTTTTCATAAATCAATTTCTCGATCAACCGGCGAGACATATACGCGCATAGTCGTTCCATTATTGGCAATAACAGTGTTACGGCAGCCCATCCAGCCAGCCAGAGGCCTCTCTCTCCTCGTCTCTCGTTGCGCTCGCAACACGGCTCTCTCTATCTCCTCGAAGCCGGCATCGCGGCAGTCTCCTCGCTCTCTCGTGGCGAAACTCAATTCCCCAGGCTGTGTAGAACGGAGAGGGTGCGCACACTTTGCTTGCTCCCGCTACACAAGACGAAATTTCATTCCCGCCTGCGCCCATCCTGTGCCCGGTAATTGTGCACGTGAAGCAACCTGAAACCTGCATTTGCCCTGTAGGTTCGCAAAGGATCTCACCCCCTATCTTCATCCCCCGAGTCGGCCCGCTTGCCCTCAAGACGTTCCAGAGGTCTTCTCCGCATCGACATTCCTTGTTCGCGAGCAAAAATTTCCATCCTACGCTCCTCTAGAAATTCTCCTTACAAAAGTTTCTACATCGGGAGATCGAGCGTAATATTATATTCCGGGCATTACGTTCGCAGACCACGTGGCGGACAACCTTCTAAAAATTTCGTCTAAATTTCGCCGGCGAACACCACTTGATCGATGCTTATCTTATAACATATAGTTTCATCAATTTTCATTGCTCTTTGGCAAGTGAGCCGTTCGCTCTTATACGATTGTCTGGCGAACGATCGTCAAATTTTGGGAAGAACGATGCTCTAGCACGAGAAACTGATAGGTGTATCCGATAGCTTGCTTGTTCGGGCAAGCAACGAGCCTGCATCGAGAAAGAACGTTCTCGTCAAAGGAGCGGAAACCCGTTTCGATGGTGGAAGAAGCGAAACGAGAGAGCGAAGCGTGCAAAGGCGGATGCCGCGCCCGGAAAGCTAAGGAAAGGAAAACAGCGGACGTAGCCAAACAGAGCCGCTAACGTCGTTGGAAACTTGAGCGGGACCGGCACAATAAGACGGCTCAATGAAAAGCGTCCTTTACTGCGGCTGCACCGTGAATGCTTATATGCCGTGTACTCCCGCGCGTTTATCTCTTTCCCTCTTCTCCCGGATCCCCAGCTGTTTCGCTCGGATTCCCTCTTTCTCTCTTTCTCTCTCTCCTCGTGGCCCGTCGTTTCGTCGTCGCTATTTGCACGATATCTCGCTCGTTGGGCGCCGGCTCAGCCAATGAAAGCGCGCGGAGGCGAGCTTTTACGGCGTTCTTACGGTATGGCGGGGATCGCAGGGGGGGAGGGTTTGGGGCCGCTGCCTCCGCAACGTTCTTATTGTTTCAGCCACCCCAAGCACCCCCTTCGCGGCAACCACCCTCCTGGTACCGCTCCACGAGTTTACTCCCTCTTCTCAACGCCGCGGCACTGTGCTTAGAATTTTAATGGACCGGCTTAGAAATTGTTGGCGGAATTAGATTTTAGGACGAGATTAGGCGGGGCTGGCGCTCCGAAATTACTGCAAGGAGCAAGGAGAGAAAACGGAGCGGGTGGTAGCCTGGGGTGGGTGGTGCTTCCCGCACTCTCCCCCCCCCCCCTCCCCGAAAGAGGCCTTTCCATGAATTTATGCCATTGTGGAAAGAGCACGCGGCCCTCCTCGTGAATCTCGGCTTGCTTCGTTGAATTTCCAAGGGGTACCGAATTTTACGATCGACCTTGCCTTCGGCTTCGCGCCCTTTCCCGTTCGAGATCAACCGCTCGTGGCGCGCACGATTTTCTCTCCGCCGATCTTCCTTCCGCCAGCCGATGCTTACACAGTCGTGCATAAATTCTAATTAACCGAGAACGACGATCCTCCCTTATATACACCGCCGGTCGTAACCTATCGGTGTATCCACACTTGCGAGAAGACTCGTACGAATTTTACTTCATTCGATGGATGAAGTTAGAAAATAACAACAGGTGAAAGCCATTCAACTTGTACGAAACGTTGGTAGTTGCGATACTCGTGGCCGACAATTTTCATACGTACGTCTCGATCGTGCCGCGTTCTTTCGCACTCATTGTGCTCTGTTATCGATTAAATCGTATTTTTCTGTTATATTTTTCGATACGATTTTCTCGTAACGCTGAACGTTCTCATCGAGACGAGTTTAAGACAGAAGTGCAGAGATTCAAGAATCGTAGGCTTAATCAAAGAATGATGTTCTACTCGGTTCCATCTACAAGTTTCTCGATAAGAAGATAAATCGTATCAGTCGTATGTAGAGAAGAATTTTCTATTCGATCCAGAATTCTTTCGTTTCGCCGAGAAATTCCGATAGAAGGGATAAATTGAGAAGGATGGACGAACTAAAGGAGGTGGGGAGCGGGACGATAATCGACTTTCCAGGCGATGATCAACGCCGTTGGTTTTCAGAGCGAGAGGAATCGCGCTCAGCCCAGGAAATCTCAGTCGTCTTTCGATACCCACTCCTTTCGCGTTGCACGGGTAAAAGGGCAAGACACGAGCGAGATAGAGAGACGCAAATAGGGTGAGTCGGCCCCCGGTGATGGTGGTGGTGTTTGAGTTTGAAATTACGAAGCGAGAGAATTTATATGCCTGTGCCGGCTGTTCTTGCGTGGCACGGTAGAAGTTTCATTTATTTAAGGCAACTTGTACAAAAGCGAGGAGGAGAACCAACCCCTTGAGAAGAGGGTGAACGTCGGGATTTCACTGACTGTCGCAATCCCGCTGGCTTTCTTCCGCCACGTCTGAACTCCACTTACCATGGGAATTTGAGTGGTCGCGCGCCTTATGCTCGTGCCAAACGTGGGGTCAACTCGCGTTTCAATCCTCGAACCGAGAAAATTTAATCGTCGAGAAGGTGGCTCGGACGCGAACACCTCTTTCGAACGGTTGATCGAAAAGTATCGAAGATTCGGAGATCCGGAGATCCGGAGATTCGGCCCTGTGGATATCATTCTCGAAATATCGACTCAATAGTGGCCGAGGTGCGTTACGAAGGTGAGATAGGGTGAAAGACGCGAAGGTGGATAAAAGAACGACAATGACAGGCGGTCTAACCCGCTCTGCTCCCGAGGCAGTTGCGCGAAAAGCAACGATAACGTGCCCCGAAGTTCTCGAAGGTATCTGGTCCCGGGTTCGTGTACCCCGGCTCCTCTATTTCAACGGAATGCTCTTTCCCTCCCTCTCTCTCTCTCTCTCTCTCTCTCTCTCTCCTCCTCCTCCTCCCCGTGCCCATCCTAGCCTGCAGCCCGTGTCCTCTGCCACGGCGGCTTTGTCTGCAACTTCAGAGCCGGGGTGTTTCGCGATTATAATTTAACGACGCCGGCAACGAAGCGAAGTTGGCCCCAGAAATCAATGCGCGGCACCGAGACAAAAGCCGGCGACGACAGAAAGTCGGAGCGAGAATGAGACAGGACCAAAGAGGGAGAAAGAGTGAGACAGGCTAAGTGAAAAGAGGATGAAGATAGAGCGCGGGAGTTACGGACCGAGGAGGGCTGTTTTGAGAGAATATAAGGGAGGACGCGTCTCGAAAAGGAGAAGAGGACGCCTCGAATGTCTGGATCTAATGCGTGCGTTCGAAGTATCTTTTACGTACCAGGGCCAAGGGGGGAAAGGTCACGCGTCCCGTCCTCGTGGAAATCATGATTTCTACGATGAACAGGGGTTGTTTCTTCCCACGTGATCAGATCGTTTGAAAATAATAACAGACAGCAATCGAAGACCGAGATGGGTAACAAACAAGACTTATTTCAATAAGAAATTAATATCAGACCGTATATAATATATATATATATATATTAACGTTATTTGGATCTCTTAGATGTTGAAGGGAGTAATAAAAAGAGCATATTCGGTATTAAATACGATGTACGAAATTGGTCGACAAGGCGTTGAATTTTAAAATGTCGCTCGTCCATAAAAAGATGGGAGAAGTGTTACTCGTCATATTTTTCATCTATGGCTTTCGATTGTAATTCGTTCATTTAGTTGATCGAAGATCAACGAACGAACGGCAACTAGGTAGAAGAGAAACACTTTTCCTTGCCGCTTAGTCAGATCTTTCGGAAGCGAAAGACAGAAATGTCTTTCGGGGAAACGGTAATTGTTTTTTGGTAGATTGAAATTCAAAGGATACAGGGAAATGGAAGAAGTGGAGCATAGCGATGGTACTTAAGAAGAGATGGAGACCTATGAGCGTTTATGGTATCGTTTCCTCGTTGCACCCTCTTTCGATCCAGCGCACGACAGGGACCACCCCCAATTCCTGAACGACGCAGGCACAGACGCCAGGCATTTGCGGCGGGTATTAAGAAATCTCTGCGGACGTTTGGCGGTCGGCCAACATTCCCAGCGAATTAAAATACCGTGCCGAACGTGCGGGGTGTCTCGCATTGCCGAGGTTTTCCCAGTTGCCGCAAAGTACCAAACGATCTGTCTTCCAAAAACGGAACCTCTGTGTCAATAAAACCGAACAATTGGCAATGAAATCTGTCGTTTTCAGAACCTGACTTTTCCTTCGACGCGTTCGCCGCCTTTACGCCTCGAACGATGTGCGACGATAACATCGTCAGAACGATGAAATTAAATTCAATTCGAAATGAGATATTTCACTGAACGATCGGTTCTAACGTTTTCTACCACATCCTAGCGAAGATTTTAATAAATATGTCAGAAATTCTTCGGTTTTTTGAATATTAGCCGCGTTTGCCTATTATAGATCTTTGCTTATCCACGGTGGATTTGGCATTGAAATTATCCAAAGTTCTGCAAGATTTCCCAGCGTTATGCCAACTATCGGTTGCAATTATCAAACCGAACGAGCCATAAGACATTTGTTTCAGCTACTATTGTACATACATTGTCCGTCCGCTTTCTTCGAAATTTTCCACTTTCACATTACCTCGAAACACGTAACGAACGTTGATCAAATCGCAATACGACGTACAACAGAGCTTTCACTAATCTGAAACTTAATGGAACCCTTAATGGTTTCACCTCGGGAGCCATAATGATCGACTTGGCGTGAACGGTATTACCGATAACAGAGAATTATTCGACTGGGCGACAGAAATAGAAACGTCGTTGAACGAGTAGCGAATAGAGACTGTAGCGGCGTTAAGGAAACGGCAGAGGCGGTTTTCAAGGTACAACCGTGTACCTGAGAGTCACGGACTGAAGCGTTTGCAGTCGCGCGTACCCGCTGTACAAAGTCGTAGCTCGCGGCCCTTTCATTTGTAAACGAAATTACAGAATAAGGCTGGCTAGGAGAAGCTGCAGGGCTGAAGAAAGAGAGGAATAGAGAGCTGGCGTCAGCATCGAGCTGGCGACGGTTATGCGACGAAGCTGACAGGGCGAGGGGTTCTGCTAGAAAAGCGGGGAGGGGGGGTGGGGAGAGCGGACAGAAGGGGGTGGATTTTACTCCGGAGCAAACGGCTCAAAGGAAATTAAGGAGCATTCACTCTACGAGAAGCTCCTACGGAGAAATATCTTCTCTGTGAAGAGAGGCGCGACTATAGAGAGAGAGAGAGAGAGAGAGAGAGAGAGAGGGAGAGAGGGAGAGAGCGCACAAGAGCTGGAAGCTACGAACTGGTTTGGAATACGAGAGAATCCGGTCTGAATCTTTCTCTGCAAAGGACAAGACTTCCCTTTCTGTCTTTGCCGAAGCAAAATCGGTAACGGAGGCGTACCCCTTCCGACAAATGCCGAATATCGTCGTGCCCTCGTCTTCGATAGAATCCTCCGACCCTTCTCACGTTCACGGAACAATCTTAAGCAAAGAGCAACGAGAAGCTTTTTATCGTTGTTTTGTTATCTTGGTCGTCGTCATCGTCGTCGTCGTCGTCGTCGTCGTCGTCGTCGTCGTCATCGTTGCAGCGACGCGTCCCAAATAATAACAAACAAATATCAACCGATAGAAATATTTCGTCTGAGCTGCAGGACGGTAATACTAATCGAAGGAATATCGAATCCGTTTCAATTTTAAAGCGACATTCGTCCCTAGCAACAAGTATACGCCCGAAGAATTGGAACGTCTGTCTCTGTTGCGATTTGCGTTGTTGCGTGTTTCTCGTTTCTCTTTGATCTTTACCGCTCTGAACGGAAACAGGGAAGAAACAACAGAAACGCCGAGGTACACGCAGGATCGTTGGACGACAAATAGCAATGTTTCGAAGAAGCGTGTAACACCAACAAGTTCTTCGCTGCGATCGAATAAAGAAAAGAAACGGCAGAAAGCTTCGCGAGTCGTTCATCGGAAGCAAGGGAAGGGTGAATAATTGGAAGGGACCGGATGGTCCGGGGTGAGTCAAGGCGCAATTTGTCTCGAAAACCGAGTCATCCGTTTCAGAGATTTTCGCAAAGCGCAATTTCTACCATAGGAAAAGCAATAAAGGCAGCATGGAAGGGTGAATTCCCGATGAAGCTTCGCAAGCAAGGCGGCATGCTTGAGAGCGCTCTAGAAGCACCATTGCCCTCATCCTGTTTTTCATCCCTTATTTTGCCAGAGGGGGTAGAAGAGGGTCGGTAAGACGGGGGTGGCAGTATGGCCGCTTTACTCCGGGACTCCGCCCTCGAGTGGCTTCCCTCGAAAGGGGAGAGAACTTGGAAAACCTGACTATCCTACAGGGTAGTACAAAGTACGTACTTACGGCGTAGCGCGAAACGAAATGGGGGCGAAGTAACCGCCCGGTGGGGGTGGAAACGTCGTTCCGTGCGTGGCATCTAGCAAGCGTTTACGCGCAGCGTTTATTTTTATCGCGTCGCCAACTGCGACGTACGCCACATTCACCGATCTTAACCGTTTAACGAACGCAAAATATGTTGCTCGCTCGAGAGGGAACTGCTGCCAGTCCAATTTCTGCACGAAATATTGGTAATTATGATAATAAGAAGATTGAACCCGGTGAAAAGACATGCTACAAGCTACTACTTTATCGATTACCTGACTTATCGCTTCGCTCTGTCGCTCTAATTTCGCCCAACGCGACAATTAATAGCGATAAATAATGAACAAATAGTACAGATATAAGATTAGGCTCTCTCTATTTGATAACGCTGGTAACCTAACCGGGAAAGGTCACGTCGAGAAATCGATAGATGTCAAAAGTAAAAAGATCAGAATGATAGTCAAGATTAATAAGAAAATTGGAAATCTAATTCTGCGTACTACTATATCCGTCCTTTTATCTCGAAGATTCTTTACTTCAAAGATATTTCTTTTTAGAGTCGAATAGACACGTTCCTGGCCTGGGTGAAACATAAAACTAAACGAGAAAGGCTACGTCGATAGATCGACGAAACGTCAAAACAGAACAATTAAAAATAGTCGAAACAATAGTCGTACTGATAAGAAAGTTGGGAATAAAATAGCGTACTACCTTGATCGTTCCATTTTTCGGTTCGTCCTCGAGGCTCGAAGAGTCTGAGGAACGAGGAGGCACCGTCGATCACGGGTCAAAACTGTAAACTGACCAAAGGACGGGGACGCATCCGGGAACTGGTCAGTTCTGGTGCCCCACTCTTCCTGTTTCCCCCTAAGTGATCGGCTAGGTCCCTGGATATGTGGGAAAGAAAACCAGTTTCCGTGCGGGATAGCGGGCCAAGAAAGATGGACAATCGACTGGAGGTCAATCCGACTCGGACACGAGAAGCGACGAGAAAGAAAGAAAGAAAGAAAGAAAGAAAGAAAGAAAAAAAAAAGAAAAAAAGAAAGAAAGGAAAAAAAAGAAGCGAATGAGACAAAACGTAAACCTGTTCTGGGTCAATCTGCGGCCCTTCTGACCCAGAGAAGGGTTTCTTGCCTTCCCCGCCTTTCACCCAAAATCCCACCGTTTGTCGTATCCACGCATCACACGGTGGGAAAACCGTTTAAGCATCGAGCTTCGACTTCTAAGTAGGTATCCTTCCTTGAAAATTCACGTACTTGGAATATTTTCTCAAAAATAGCGTGTCTCGAAATTTTAATCTCCGAGTTGGAGTTAATTATTTCTCGTGGGAAGTCGGGTGGCGATGGTCGACGAAAGTGAGAAATTCAGAGTATTTCAGGAATTTCACTTACGTCAGTATGATGTAATTTGGCAATATTTTTATGCCAACGAAGAGCATTATCCCGTGAGACAGGCAGAACGTGAAACGATTTTCTTCGCGCACAAGATCGGCCCCATTGATTTTACTACTGGGAACAAGAGCGACCGGATTTGCAGCCGGACAGTTGGGACCAGTTTCGACGATTCGGTCTCGTGGCGTCTATTCGGCAGAGTGTCTAGTTCGACCAGTTTTCAAATATTTCTGGGACAGGACAATGTCCAGAGGAGCGGCAGATGCGGCGACCGATGAAAGAGCCGCGCTCCCCGAATGAAATTTACTTTTTGATTCAAATGTCTCGCAACGAAAAGGATTTATCGCGAACCAACGCGAGCAACGAGGAGGCTTCTTCTTCCATCGGTTTCTTCGTTCGTTGCTCGAAACCGACGAGAAAAAAAGAAGAGGGGGGAGGGGGATCTGAACCGACGAGGTACGTGCCACGTCCGTGAAAATAACGGAGAGTTCCCTGTGCCGAGTTTCGTGTGCCGATACGCCGGAAGGTAATGACGGGTGCACCAGCGACGTTCATTAAGAAACTTTAATTAAGTTCCATCAAGTTCGAGCGAAACGGCGGGCGAATAAGAAGTCCTTCTCCCGTTAAAATCGACGTCGGTGCCGCGCGAATCTCCAAACCCTGACGTGGATTATTTCGAGATGACGAACGAACCGGCCAATTTTCGTAGAGATTCCGATCGCGATCGATTATTTCGCAGTTGGCACAACCGGACATCGATTAATTTTTCTGTTATACCTACGACAATTATTTAAAAATACACGAAGTAAGCCTCGAATGTGTATAATATACGAGATTGGAAACGCGTAACGCGATAAAAGATAATTGAATATTAAACAAAAATTGGAATCTATTTGAAGATTATGTACGTCGAAGCTTGAGTGGAGAGTCACGATCGATCGGTGGGACGAATCTATTTTCTGCCTCGACGACAAAATCAGTAAACAACAATGGTCATTGAATCGATATCGATAAAAATTTACGCGCGTGCAACGCTTAAATTACGGGGGAAACGCATCATAGAAAAATGTTAAAATTTATCAAATGGATGTTGAGAAGCCTAGGTCTAACGACAACGACGATATAGAGAAGTTATCGACGTTAGTTATAAACTAAGAAAGATAACAGGCAGGATACAACGGACCTGCTCAATATCTACGACCTGGCTACACGTTCAAAACCTAGGAAACAGCTACGAATGACCGTTTGAAACGGATGTTTCGCCAATCGAAGCTTACACACGATGATAATGTACCGCGTGTTAAAGGAAACCTACGTTACGAAACTGGTAGTTGTCGTCGAAACGAATCGAACTTGGTCAACGATTTTACACTTTCGCGCTCTCGTTGTCGTGAATCATCATTGCAAGGATTTCCTCGACGCGTGCAATCACAATCATCAGTATTAATTACTCCGGAGCCCCTGCGTGGTGCACACGGACCGGGTGCATAGGTTTCACGATCAGAGGGGTGCACGACGAAGAAAAAGAGAATCGAGGTTCGATTCGTGTGTGTGACCGGTGGTCAGTGGCGTTTCTCTTTTCTTCGTGGCATCATTAGCCCAGCGGTATCGGCGCGACAATGCGGCGAAACGTCTCGCGTGCGGTCAGTTGATCATTAATAAGCAATTATTCAACGGCTCATTAGATCGCGCGGACGCATAAGATTGCGACAAAAGGCCTGGACGGATGGAAGGAGAGGGACCCGTGCTGACCACGTTGGAACACGCGATGCACACGGCCAACTTGTGTGTGCCTTTCTATTAGAGCAGCCATCGCCCCAAGGCATCGGCGGCACCCCTCTGTCCAGTCCTTCTACCGAACTGCCACTGAACTAGTTCCTGGCCATTGGTCACTCCGACTGTGATTAATACCGAAGACTATTAATCTATCGAAACTAGTCGGCGATCGTTGAATCTTACGAAACGCTACGGGACAGCATCGAATTATCGAAATCATCCGGTGATACGGCGATCCACGCGTTGCTTAATCTCTCAGAACGATCAAAATAAGATGAATTTCACGGGCTGGGAAATTTTCAACGATACGAACGATCTAGATAATAAAATCATCGGAAAATTCATCGTATTCCTCATAACACGAAATCCAAGAGGAAACGCGGACGCGCATTTTTCAGCCTAACATGTTCTCCTCTGTTTCAACTATATATCGAAGTGTCATCTATCATTCGGTCGCCGAGTGAGAAGAGGAGAATCAATAGAAATGGATTTATCACGTTCCGCGAAAGAACTCGATAACTAATTTGAAAATTCAATAATTCCGTGTTATCGAGACTGTCTGTTTGTTCTGACGTATGATTAAATACGTATCATTCTGTTATATCGAACGTCTCAAAAGATTAATTGCTCGCAAGGATTCACAGATACGTCGCTCATCTTTAAGAAACTTCATTCCGTCCACCGTTAACCATCGAATCACGTCAACGCGAAAGATCCGATAAAATATGATACCGTCGTGTTTTTCATACGCGATCCACGCGTTTCTCACACATCTCACGATGATTATCGTTTCGCTGTTACTCGCATCGTTGCTCCCTGCCTCTTTAGTCGTCGCGATCAACGACAGTCTGAAGAGAGTCGCGAACCTAGATCGGCAAAGTAGAGATAGACGATACACGAGGTTCTGAGAGCGAGGTTAATAAATATAACGAGTAAGAAACCGAGGAGACGCGAAGGAAGGAAAACAGAAGGCGGCAGAGAGGATAACATCCTACGACGGGGGCAGACCGACGAAAGAGACCAAGAGAGAAAGAGGGATACGGGCGTGCGATGGGCGCATGCGGATGGTAGTCGCGAGAGCATATAAGTAAAGTTTGTTCGCAACTTATAATGGGGATAGCCCGCTTTCGTATCACGAGAAGGATGAGGTAGCAGGGTTCGGGGCTAGGTTACTCCTCTCTCGTAGACGAACTTGTACCGTAATAGACCGTGCAGGTGCAATCTACGGCAGCAGGCAAACTGCAAAGAGGACTAGCGCAGGCAGGACGTGGTTATCGATGCTTTGTGCGCGGCCCTCTGTTGCGCCTCTGCCTATGACTCTTGTCTGTACGCGCAACGTTACACATACAACCTGCAACCATCGCAACCGATAACCGAGACCGCCGCTACGAAAATATCATCTACGGCGTATGATAAGGCGTACGAAGAAATTCGAAGCGAGCAGAAGAAAGGGGAAGAAGTATCGGTGAAAGTAGTATTACAGTTAAGGCAGTTGGACTATAGAAAAATTATCTGGAAGATCGTGTGGACATGGGGAAGGGTGACACGCCTCTAGCACGAGGGGCACCTTTCTACGCCAGGCCTACAAGGGCACCGAGGCGGGGCCTGTTCCACCCCTGATCGCCTGGGCGTATGGTCGAAAACATGGTCGTCGTTGGAGAAAAACTCTTCCTCTCGATCAAGTTTAGTGTAAGGCAGTGCCGCAGTTTAACGCCGTTTTACGAAATTTATAACGAAATTTATGATCGCGCCTTATCTCGATTTATTATCTCGTTACGCGCCTTTTTAAGAGGACACGAACACCAAGGCGTGCAGTCGAATGAAAACGAACTCTTTCGTATCCTTGCAACATGTGAATTTTAAGTTTAAAGGCTGGTGCGTCGTACCGAACGCTCGATACGTACTTGGCGCGGAAATATACGCGAACGTTCGCGTTCCGTATTACGAGAAAACAGTCCGGAGTAGAAAGTTACGAGAAAAACAGCAACGATCGTTCGCAAGTTCGTGCAGAGACAGTTCGGCAACTGTCCGCGTCCACGGTGCATAGGGGTTGCATCGGAAAACTTTCGTGCACGCAGTCGATAGCAAAAAAAATGGAAAGGTTTTTCTCTTTTCACTGTAGAGGACGGGATGGTAGAATTCCAGACGGTAATGTAGGTTTGGAAAGTTTCCCAGGGGACCAGGAGATGTCGCGCGGATACCGCATAAAAAAGTTAGGGGACGATAGGCTGTCGAAAGCTTTTTTCAGGCGTCCATAAAAACGGAAGGCGATCGCGCAATGACGCGCATACGTATCCTGACCGGAGTGCCGACCCGAAGGTAACGGAACACCCGTTGTCCAGCGAACACGTTGCCGCTTTCGACGAGCGTTTCGATCATGATCCTCGACGAACGAGCAAACGGTTAAAAAGTACATGTACGATTGTACGTTGATTCGACGCCCGTAGAGAAGGATGGAAGTTGTTTAGGAAAGATTCGGCCGGTCGCCGTTCACAAGCGCTGTAAGCAGCTACTGACAGACGTTCCAGGCGAATATAAAACATGCTCTTCACCCTCTGGCAATTATTCGAAACCCTCGGCGGCACGAAATCTTCGGTTCGTTCGTGCGTCCATCCCCCGGCGCGGGGAATTATTAAAATCCAGATTGAGACGAGAGCGATCGTTCGCGAAAATCCTGCTCGCAGCCACGAAACAAAACCAACGGACCCTCCGTTTGCTAATCGGAATAATCTGTTCGAGACGAGCATTCCACCCCTTCTCTCCGGATCGGCCGTTTTCTTTTCGAGCAGAGCAGAAGATACCGACGATAATATTCCGCTTGAAAACAATGCCACCGGTTTTAAACAAGCATCCGCGTCTTCGATCGACGCGGACGGAAGCATCGAAGCGAAACTCGTAGGAAACCGACAGATTCATTTTTCGTCGTCGAATTAACAGGAATTCGCTGGCAGAGTGTGTTCGATAATTAATGCCCAAAGGAAGGAATCCAGTCAGATTTCTGTAGATAGATGCGCATCCGGCCAACCTGGACAGCTCTCTGTTTTTCAAGGGCGCGCTCCCGCGAACGATCCCGTCGGTGGCCAGGCGGCTGGAAAGGGCAACAAAAGGAGAGAATACCCCGGGCAGCTAGCTCGCGCAGTTATAAAACGCTTGTTACTGGCGCTGGCTCTCGCAATGTTTAATAATTACAACGGTCGAAGGGATAGGGTGGGAAAGAGTCGACCGACGAAGAAAGAAACGGCTTGGCAGAAACGGCAGAAACGGCAGAAACTAAGGAAACGATAAAGAAAGACGGAAAGCGCGGCAACGCGGCCAGAAGAGAGGCTGACTACGGGGGTGGTTGAAGCAAGACGAGAGGAACGGACGGCAGAGCGAGACTGGGCAGATAGAAGACGAGGATGGCGGAGAAGAGGTTGTACGAACGAACGAACGAACGAACGAACGAACGAACGAACGAAAGAAAGAGCACGAGCGACAGAGAGAGGAGGAGAGGAAGCGAGAAAGAGCCGGGTCGAGGGAGAGACCTCCGTAGACGGAGGTTGGAGGTGGCGAAGAAGGTTCGTGGAAAAGGCAACACGGGCGAAGGCAACGAGAAAACGGGGGTAAGATCGAGACACGGAGAGAGAGGAAGGGAGAGAGAGAGAGAGAGAGAGAGAGAGAGGCGACCCACGGCTGTTGGGATCCCCTGGTGCGCGAGAGAGCACCAGCGAAGGAAAAAGGGGGGAAAATAAATTGAAAGCAAAATTGTACTCGCACAAGAAAATGGAATTATTCCTCGACGCTGTTCCAGCGAGATACGAAGAAAAAGAAGGGTGGCGGCAGCGGCGGAGCGCTGAAGGAGAAGCCGGGCAAAGAGGAGGGTAAGGTTGTCCGAGATGGATTCGGGCTCCATTGTGCTCGCAGGAAGAACCGGATGAGGAGGTGAGGCGGAGGTGGTGTAGCTGGTAGGCAGTCGAGGCCGGTGGGTGGAGGAGGAGGGCGAGGGCCAGCAGCAGCGATGCCGAGGTGGGAAACTGAAGACTCCGGCGGGGGGGGGGGGTTCCGGAGGTGCGACGTGGTCGGGAGTAACCATCCGCGGTTCGAGAAATTTTCACCGGCGAGAAAAAACTAAACTCCTGATCCGAGTCTCGCGCTGTTTCTGCCTCCGAGAAACTGGTTCGTCCGTCGACCACGTTCACTAGGCCGTTCCTCCTTCGTACGACAAGAATAACAACGCCGTCTTGCTGAAATACACGCGCGTTAACGCACCGAGTGCGATTCATTTCGAACGAAATTGCCGGTACACGATTACCTAAGATCGCACGTTGACGGTCCCTGGTCAAGCGGCCTGCTGTCCGGACCCGGGAATCGCAGGTGGAACGTACAATTGGTCGAACTCTGGCGAATCAAAAGTCGAAATTTCGCGTGTCTCGCGCGATAGAAAGCCTGATCTCGTGCTGTGCTCGCAGTGTACGGGACGGTTGCCTCTCAAAGGCGTCGCGGGGTTTCCATCCTGCGAGTGCAACGGAATTACGAGTCCCCAAAGCGACGCAAATGAAATTTGTATCGCGAGGCAGGAAAAGAGTGGAGCCAAGGATGGCCAGAATCGCGACGAGGAGAAAGACAGAGACGGAAACGGAGACACACAGAGAGAGAGAGAGAGAGAGAGAGAGAGAGAGAGAGAGAGAGAGAGAGAGTGAGAGAGAGAGTGAGAGAAAGAGAGTGAGAGAGAGAGAGAGAGAGAGAGACGACGCGCGAGCCGTGTCCGTTCTTAAAGGTCTTGCCGGGACGTCGGGCTGGAACGCAAGCCCTAACTAAGTTCCGCCGATAATGGCAATTAACGGAAAACACACGACTGGGGTAATGATATTCCCACGCGCGTACATCGGCTCGTTGCGTGTCTGTGTCTGTTTCTGTGTCCGTGTATCTTCGTTCCGATGTAAACGCGCCCGCCTCTACACACCAGGACTACGTATACAAACGCGCCAGTTAAAGAGGGTGCACGGAGGGCCCGGGGGTGGTTTCTATGTACGCGGAAGCCTACCACCCAATAAGGTCGCCCGCTCTTGGTCTTTTGAACGCGACCTCTGTGCAGCTGCCTCGTACGTTAGGTATCTATCTATCCATCCATTTATTGGAAGGTAGAATGGAAGCCAGAGAGGAAGGGGGTGAGAAAGGGTGGCGGCAGAGGAGGATGCTTGGTACTTAGGTCCTCTCAGCATCGCTAATTACCCAACGATACTGCCTTCGTGAGCGAGTGTGTATACGCGTAGCAGCGGGCCAGCCATCCCCTCGATCGACCATGAAGAACGTCTAGCTATCGGTTGCGCGGAAAAATACAGCGTGGTCTGTTTTCGTACGGTCTTTCAGGGAAAGCACCGAAGGCCAGAGACGTCCGGGAACGCTTCGGTGGTTAGGTTGAAAGGAATGCCGTATTCCCGCGGGTATGCTCCTTTTTTTAGGCGAATTCTTCGATTCGGATTACGGATACACTCGATAGCACGCGTGCCAACACGAGTAAAACACGAGTAAAGCACGAGCGTAAAATTACACGGCGTATCTCTCTGGGTCTGAGCATGCTGACGGATTTTTATGCAAATTGTAAAACAGCGCGACAGTTAAAACGGTGTTCAGTTAAGAAAATTGCTAACGTGTAACGGATCACGGACAGAACGCGTGTTGCCTGAATACGTGCGTTTACGTATTTTGAAGCGAAGCCAACACCGTGGCCTTGAACGTGACGCATCGATAAGAAGCGCGCAAGTAGACAGTTCTGCGTTAGAATTTGCTAAATATAGATAAGAAACGAACGAGTATATTTCCAAAACTGTCTCCTCATCTTCGATTAACGGATCGTATGTTCAAGTAGTAGAAATAATACGAATATCGTGAAATTTACTTAGAAACGTCGCTTGAACTGCTCGAATCGTATCGCGAAATAAAAGCGTCGCTGGTGCTTTCAATCAAAATCCCGCGCACGTACATCAATTACATCGTAGATAGAAACGACGGATAAATTAATGGAAATATCGGGATGTTTACTTGGAAACAGAAATTATCGAGATATTAGGAAACGGAGGCATTCTGGACGCTTTTGAATAAAACCTCGTATACGTCAATTTGTTGTATACGATAATTTGTTTCAAAGATGGTGAAAGACAGAGCGATATACCGCTGATACAACTAGCCTCGTGGCGAGACGAATTTAAGCCATTTGGAAACTTAGCCGCGCAAAGTGTAGCTCGCGAAACAGCGGTAACAAACTTAGCTTATTGCGATGTCGTCGGTGGTCTTTGAAAATTCCGAAACAACATCAAAATGCACACGTGCCTTCGAACCGCGTTTGCGTATTCTGCGAACATTATCCTTCCGACGAGGGAAAAAGAGACACGACAAACGACATTGTGTCGCGAAGGTAGTTGGCGCGATCGAAGGGCACGTGAGGCTATTACAGACGGAGTAAGGAGTTACGGCGAGCAAAGAAACGATCCGAAAAGATAAAAGGCGAGAGAGGAGCGAGGGCGAGCATCGAGGAGACAGAGAGAGAGAGAGAGAGAGAGAGAGAGAGAGAAAGAGAGAGAGAGAGAGAGAGTGAAGGGGTGAGGGAGAAAGAGAGAGAGAGAGAGAGAGGGAGAGAGAGAGGAAGAGAGAGGAAGACGAAGTGTCGAGAAGCAAGAACGAAAACCGCAGGGGTAGGAATCCCTTAAAACATTCGTGCAGCTTCCATCTTGCCGATATTATTGACGTTTTTTGCCACCCCTATTTTTCCACCCCCTTCTTCTCCACCCATCGTCACGGTGGGGTTGACGGGGTGGTTCAGGGACGAAGAAGTAGGAGGGAGGGTGGGTTGCTAGCTCGAACGAAAAGGGGATGAGGGTGGCTGGCGCGGACGGGAAGGGGCAAGAGGAAGTAAGACGGCTCTTATTCGCGCGGGGTTTTTAGAATACTTTATTGACTGAGCCTTCGTGGAACGAGGGTGGCTCGGGATGGTGGGTGCAGGGGGTGGCTGGCTGGTGGTACTGTCGGAGGAGAGCGGTTTAGGGGGAAGGTTGGGCGAGCTTCGAACGAAGGATGAGAAACGAGAGAAAAACATTAGGAAAGTACGCGGGCGAGACGAGGACGAGCGAGTGGAAAGAACGAGAGAGGGAGAGAAGAGGAACCGGAGAGAGTTGGCTCGCTCTCGTTTTTGAATTTAAATACCAGAGCGTAGGAGAGAGCGGAGCCTCGGGTCTCCAGGAGCCCCTGCAGCCGGAAAACCCCCGTGACTCTGACACTGTCTTTGCGAGAAATTAATGAAGCGAAGTGGGTACCATGGCCGAGATGCCGGCAGCAGCCTTTCCTTGATCTCTTTCTTCCTCTTTCTCTCAATTTCTCTTTATTCCCAACCTCTTCTCCTGGCTCCTGGCTCCTGGCCTCTTGCCTCACCTCACCGCCCAACGCGTCTTCCTTGTTTTTTGATCTTCGCGAAACTCACGTTGTTAAGCGGGACTCTTTGCGTTCGACTGCTCTCGCAGCTACGGACGCGTCCGACGAGAAACGAGCTGCTGCAACTTTGACCTACCGATTCCACTTTTCCGTCTTTCGCCGATCAGTTCCCCTTGTTCGCCATCCCCCATCTGTCTTTGATCGCGCATGTTTATTATTCCAGATTGTGCGTCGCTTCCGCTTCTTTCAACTGATTCGAAACCGGGCTATCAGTTTCGCGCGATGAATTCTTTTTTTCAAGGCGACTAATAAATTGCCAGTATTTATAAATAACTCGAAAGTAGAATGCGAAAGAATCGCATGGAGAATCGAGGACTGTGTTCCTGACAGCGGAGCACAAGGGAAGGGGGCGTGATACGGGAATTGTCCGAAATCGGGAGGGGATCGAATTCGTGCGGCGTAATGAGTGCTTGGCCCAGGATTTGGGCCATATGTCGACTGACCCTTACCGCTGACCCGACAACCTTCGTCCGAAACGGCTCGTTCGGTACTTTCAATAGGATTTGCGTATACCGCTGGATATATACAATTCTATCCCTTCTGTCGTGTCGCGCTTATTGTTAGCATTTCTTTCTTCTATTTCTTTTTACCATTTCATGAGTATTCCTTATTACAGTTCACCGGCACTCTCGCATTGCGACTGGACCGCCTTAAGCGTTCATCTATCTTAAGCATTCGGTCAGGCGAATCAAGGTTCCTTCGCTGTATTCAGGAAAATACGAGTTAGCAAATAAATATTCGTCGCATGGAGATCCGTCGCTTAAGTTCCATCTAGTTTAAATAATATTTACTCGCTTTTCGTACAACATTAAGAATTACGAATATCAAGAAGAAGGAGGAGGAGGAGGAGGAGGAGGAGGAATCGATGATACGACAACGAGGTCCGAAGACAAATTCGTCTTTCATCCGTGGTGTTTTAGATTGGCCGTGGAATCGGCGAAAAGAGGAGAAAAGCTGGAAGCAGCGGCAAAGGGTTAGCCAGAACGAAGGATGACCCCTTCTCTTCTTCTCTCGATGGGCAGGCCGAGAAGGAAAACTTTCTAATCGAGAATTATGAAAGTTATTTGCTATGCCGTGGCTCTGTGCGAAGGATGGTCCGACGAGGAGGATGGTCCGACGGACCGAAGGGGTCGACGAAGAAGGATGAGACGCGGCCGAGCGAGAACGTGATAGAAATAGAGCGAAAGAGAGGAGCACGAAATCGGAAAAAAGGAAGGAACGCCCAAGGCAAATCGGTAATTTCGTTCTGCGCGTGCGGCTATGATATTTCCAACCGTTTGGCCCCTTCTTCCTCGTCCCCCTGCGCGCCATCCCTCTTACCTTCCTTCTTCCACCCCTCTGGAGAAAGTAGCTAGGCTCTCCGGAGCTCTGCAGAAGACAAGGGCGGCCGGGTGGCGAGTGGGGTGGAAGGTGGCTGCCGCGGGGGAACGGGGATGCAAATTAAAATCCTCGCCGTTTTCCCGTTTCTTATTTTCCACGGTGGTTCTCAACCAAAGTCATACGACTCCGTATCCTTTCTTTCTCGCGCATAGAAACGTTTATCGAATCATACCGTACATACATCGCGCGATCTTCCTACATGCATCGAAGAAAGCTTCTCTCAACACACACACTCTTTCTCTCTCTCTCTCTCTCTCTCTTTCTCTCTCTCTCTCTCTCTCTCTCTCTCTCTGTTGCCAATCCGACTTTCGTTATCTGATATACGTATATGTAATGGTATACGATCATAAATGATTTTTATACAATGCCTCTTTGTACGTCGTAAAGCTTTGCATACGTACGATAAATATATACACGGTTTATCATCGGTTTCTGAAAGAAACGTTTAACACTCGGTATAGATTTTGAACCGTGCCGGTTTTAAATCGCGGTTCTTCGTGAGATTATTTACGTATCGGTATCGGTGGTACTCCTCTCTCACACGAAGTATCAATTTAAAGGTATCATTGTAACATAATCTCAGCCGCCAATACATCTTAATCACGGGGCAGATATAACGATTGTCCGAACATTTTCGAACGGGAGCGTCGTATCCGTCGTTATGAACTTTTCCCGCAGGTTCATCGTGATTTTTGACCAGTATTTGAAGGTATCGCGACTTCTTAGTCACCCTGTTTGCCCGTAACAACAGATCCCTCTTCGAGAAAAGCGAACAGAGAGGGGCCATCGATGACAGAGTCGCAACGAAACGAAGAAGTCCGTCTTCGCGTGTTCCGCAAGCGAGGAGACAGCACGATCGTCATCCCGGAACAACAGTTGCATTTGACAACCTCGCGCGGCTCCGGACTAAGACAGATTAAGTATTTTAAATTGAACAGAGGAAGGAGAGGTTCCGTGGCCGGGAAGGCCGTCCTTGGGGGTGGTCGAGGGCGGCTGATGAGGCGGAGGGGGAGGGGGGCTGGCAGTCGTCGGAGTCGGGGGCTTTTTCCCTCCTTATCTGCTTCTCTCTTCGTTCTCTCCTGGCCGGAGGGAGTTCAGTTTTTATAATAAAAGACCGTAATTAATGCCGCCCTCCTTCTACCACCGCCGCTGCCGCCGCCGCCGCCGTCGTCGCCGCCGCCGCCGCCGCCGCCAACCCCGTCCTTCTTCTTACCTACCCCTTGGCTCACTACCCTCCTCCTCCACCTTCCTCGAGTCCTTTCTCTCTGCTGCCGTCCCTGTCCGATTCTCCGGAGGGAGAGGGGCGCGAGAACCGCCCTGAGCTTTGCTTTTTTCCCTCGGACCAGCGGAGCAGCGACTGCTCTCGAGTTTCTTTTCACCGGCGAAACTGTCCAGGGGAATCGCGTTTATCGCGTTTCCGCCCGCTACCTTTTCCTTTCGGCATCCAGGATGCTTCATTTTTTAAGGCATACTCTCCCCCTCTCTCCCCGCCCCTCCCCCTCTCCCCGGAACTCGGTAACCAGGGTGAAAGATTCGAGGTCATCGTTTGTTCGCCGGTCAGCGTTAGCTATCGAGAATCATTAAGTAAATTGCCCGTTAGGGAGAAGAAGAGCGGGTCAAAGGAGAGGTCGTCGCTCAAAGCGATTTCGTTTTCCCGTTCGGGCTCGACAACGTCGCCCAAAGTCCACTGTCTCTCTTCTCTGCTCCCCCTGGAGGTTCCTCAAGTTTCCAACTTGCTTTTCTGACGCTCGGAATTAATGTTTCGACGCGTTCGATACGTCTTGCACCCGCGATTTATCGCGGTCCCCGCGCGGTCGTCCCTCCTCGACCGTCAGAATCTGGATCAACCGGATGTGAAAGCATGTTCAACGTAGAAATTCATCGCATCTAATTTATTCCACTGCTATACCATTGGTATACGAAGTTTCCAATATTTCTCTTTCCTAGCGCCTCTTTATTAGCAAGAAGATAGCAGCAGAGCAAAGACTTCCAACAAAGTAACAGGTCTTCTTGCGTTTACGTAGAGCTGCTCGACGGAGTCCCGTGTCGAAGGGGAAAGGAACACGTGTCTCGAGGAGCACAATGACCGATAAACGCGTTTGCTTGGCACGTTTACCTGAAGGCTCGGCGTTGCACCCGGTCCGGGTGACCGTTAAACGTCCGAAAAATCCCGAGGGCCGAGTGCTGGAAACCGGTTCCGCAATTTTTACGGGGTCATCCGGTCGGTCGAGAGGGGAGGTCATCTCTCATTGAGGTCAGATCTCCCCTTTACGAAAGCCGCCAGGCCGGGCATCTGGTCATCGGGAATTAAAAAGTGCGAAAAAACTTACCTGACCAGTTCTCCGGCCCCCTGGCATACCGGCGTACACGTGGACAGCTCTCGCAAGGGTTATGCTAATGCGGAAAGGGCCGTTTGGAAGCTGTTCCTCTTGTTCTCCCTCCCTCCCTCCCCCCCCTCTCTCTCTCTCTCTCGCTCTATCTTTCTCCCTTCTTCATGGTTCTCCTCGTCTTCTACCCCCCCCTCTCCGCCCTTCGATCCTTCCACAAAAGCCACGCAGCACGCCAGGTAGGGTCACTTTTGAGGAACGGGTTTCCGGATTTTTTCGCCGCGATCAAAGGGTCCCGTGACGGGGTGGGGAATGGCCAGCGCGATTTACACCACGAAACCTGGTTAGACGGTTTGCTGGACACGCGCGATCAACCGCTTCTCGATCTCGCTCACGATCTCTCGTGTCCCTTTCGATCGTTGTTTCCTTCAACGCGCCGACGATACGGTTTTAAGAACTCGAGCGTCGGCGATATTTTAACACTCCTCGTATCGGATAGTATAGTTCTTCCAGGTTAACTCGGTGATAATGTGAAACCGTGAGTGTTCGGCTTGAGCATAGACTTTCATAATAAGCTCGGTTGCTCATCGATCGTTTGCTCGTCCATTCGATACGTTCCTTGATAACGTGACAACGTGAAAACGTGTGACGTTCTTTCGAGGCAGAAGTTGTGCAATCGATCCTAGATGATTCTCGTATTGTTTGAATTTATTCTCGCCGATAACGCGGAAAATGTGGCTTCTCGGTCGCTTCCTAATCGCTCCCGTTTCCTTCGATATCGTCACTCGTTGACGATAAAGTTTCAAGAACGTATGATACAGTTTCGAAATACGTTGGTGATGAGAGGAAAGTGTCAAGCTGTTTCGATGTAAAAGTTAATCGTGGATCGATCTCCATATGATTTCTCAGTCGCGGAACGTCTCGAAGCGGAAGAAAGTGAGAGATTCAGCGGAAATCCATCGAGTCCGCGCCTTTTATCGGCGACAAAGTTTGTAAATCGCAGGCCACGGAAGGAAGACGTAGTAGGAGTGCTCGTGTTACAGGATCGATTAACAGTTTGTTCGCGTGGCAAGTTTTGCGCGCTGTTTAGTGACGAGTGTTGACGACGCACGGAGTAGTCGCGAAGCAGGGAGGAAAAATTCGAACCGATCGAGAATTCGCGGGAAACTTGGTCGAACAGTGGAACGAAGTTACACGCGCGATCGACTTTAAACTTTCGTCTCAAGGCAGCGCCGCTTTAAATTCCCTTCGGAATCGCTTTGATTCCAGCGTGTCGCTTCGAATATCCTCGAAACTCGAGGAATACCAGCTAATGTCGCGATCCTTTCTACTCCTTTCTTGTTCTATGGATTCTACGCGATTGAAATCGGAAAGCCATAAGCGAGGATTTTTCCTGGCTCGAGGGGGCGATTAAAACGAAATTAAAACTGCAACTTTCGCAAAAGCTTCGTTAATCTCCAAGTAAAGCGCAACTAGCGAAAGGGCCTTTCTGATGAAGCTCGACCGTGAATATCGTGTTTTATATCAAACTGGAAGAAAAGTTCGATTCTTTTAATCGTGTTCATTCCTATTTAACAAAGGTACAATGGCTCACGGACAGTATTCGAACATTTGAAAACTTCTCGTAAGAAATTTGGTTGCACATATATCGTAGCAGGGTCAATACTATCGAAATATGCGATTCGCTGATGTAATCGAATTGACGCTCGTTACCGCGGACTATCCGTTTCATCTATTTGTGGGAAATTATATATATATATATATATATATATATATATATATATATGAGTACGCTCGCTATATGCGAAAAACGCAAGAAATATTCAAAGCGAAATACTCGTTAGGGGATTTGATGGGGCACGTAGATCTTTACGTCGGTTCGTTCGTCTCTTCGTTCTTACGTCGATGAAACTATGAAATTGCATAAAAATTTGCTTGTTACGCTTCGACAAACAACAACGACGCGTATTTGATAATTCTATATATCCCTCTTAAAGCAAAAGTTAACGGAGAGAGAGGGATGACTTACATATTGACTGACCCACGTGTACAAACATAGAGGCGTACAGTTCAGAGAAGAATCGTTTAAAGTTCTCTGTTTCGCAGCATATAACATTCCTCTGCAGCGGCACACTTACACGTGTTCTTACGAAATTAAACAGATCTCCGACCGAAACAAACTGAGGCCAAACTCCAAAGCAAAGTCCTCTCCCTTAAACACGACCGAAGTGCCATAAGAAATTCCGCAGCACTGCGAACAGAGAAATGAAAAACCTCGCGGAAATTATAACTACCGTTAACTGTTTTCTACCTATGCAGTTACTTGCCGTGGAAATCGAGAGACAAACTACCGTTTTAACCCGATTCCTTGGTTCGCGGACGAAGGACCGGAGAAAGGGATAATCGACGATCGTTTAGTTTTTGCGGAGGAGACGAGGAGACGAGGAGGAAAAATGCAAAGAAGAATAAAAGTAAATCCACCACGGCCATTTTACTTCGAAGTTTCTTTTTCCAGGCAATCCCCTCGTCGACTGGCTGCCAGTGGTCCGCAACAGCGAAAGGGGATGGAAGAAAGCTCGGGGGACGGAAGGGTGGCTGAATTGGACGGGGGTGGTTTTTCTGACGTCAACCCACCCTCGCGAACTCGGTCTACCTCGGCCTCACCCTCGGTTTTCGGTAGGAATGAAAGACGAATAACATGGCCGATAGGCTCGCTTAATGCTTACAACGCGCTCCACTCGGATGAAGCTGCCACGGAGAACGCGAGACAGTCGCGGAAAAAATATCGATCGACAGACGCGCGTTGATGCGAAGACTACTCTGTTCCGTTCTCTCGTAACAAAATGACCCGATACGATTCCGTTCGATCAGTCTTACGATAGTCGTTACATCGGCCACAAAATTGGTAAAAATTAGACGATAGACAACAACGGCTTCGACAGGCAGCCCTATCGTACGACGAAGAAGGCGGTAACTAGCTGTGCATGATATACGTACGTGGATAGCGCACCTACACCAATTTGCCATGGCAAATGGCGCACGTGTATCGGCATTGTATTCGTATTACGTAAGAAAGCTTTTCACGGCTCGCTAAAAAACAACTCACATGGGCGAGAAGTATCGCGTTACATTCGATCGCGCAAACAAGCCGGAATCAAATTCAGCGTCTATCCGCGAGCAAGCAAAGTACCAAACCAAGTTTCCATATTGAGTTTCCGATTAGAGAAACCCTGCCCCAAGATTTGCTCGTACTAACATCGTTATCGTTTAATTTCCCGATAGTTATACTTGGCGTAGTCTGGTCGTGCGAAGAATCGCCAACGGTTTTCGCAGTTTTCAACTGGGGGAAAAAAGAAAACTCTCCAAAGTTCCACCGAAAACCCTTAATCGCAGTGATTCGTTTACCGACACTGTGACGGGCTATTTTTTGCCAGCAGATAAGGGTAATTAAAGTTAGAAACACCGCTGCATATCGAAGAGAAGACACGGCCGGAGGGGCGGCGAAGGGGATGAATCTCGGTCCTCGGAAGAGAGGGACGCTTTTTGTCACTTGAAATATGTTGAACGTGGGGTGCGTTCGCCCGTTGCGGGGGCAAGGAATGATAAAATGGCGTCGCCGAGACAAAGGGTCTTAAGATTTTTACCCTCTGCCAGCTTCTCGCCAGCCCTTTTGTCGTGCTTCTTTAATACGGCCGCCCGGTCAACTTCTGCTCGATCGACTATCTCGCGCTAGTCGAAGACAATAATTAACGTCTGGTAAGGCAGCAGGCTACTAGCAACTGGCGTAAATTATTAATGCGACGTACGTTCGAAAAGTTTTCAGTCCAATGATCCGATCGCATAACAGTCTAACGGCGGTCAATAGTCGTAGACGAACGTCAATGTTCGGACTATCATTGACGTGCCGTAAAAACTGATATCTGTTTCACACGAACACGTGCATACGCGCGCAAGAACCGATCGTTCCTCGACCACAATTTCATATAAATTTTATCAGACGCACAACGTCTGTCGTACAACTTTTTCAACTCCTCGTATAATCCGCATTATACGAAATTAACAAACAGCTGTACGATTCGACAACGAATAGATCGCCAAGTACGTATATATCTCGGATCAAAGAACGCCGCAACGTGACATAACCCTGTCGCGATCCTCCAGTCTTTATTCTATTATTTTGGAAAGCGAACAGGCCTTTAGTATCTTAAGAAACGTTTTAGCACAGACCTGAGACATCCGTTTCGAATCTACTACACGATCGAGCAGAGATAAAATTTGCTCAAAATTATACGTACGCGTGGAATTGTACCGTACGATAAATCTCCTCGACATCGATGCATCTAGCAAACATCTTGAACGATCGTGTCTCGAGGCTACTTTGCAGCTCGAGACGATCGGGACGAACGACGACCGTTCCCCGGGTTGGTGTTTTCGCTTTGCATCTTAACGCTGTATTTATACGCGACGCCGGGGCTCGCTTGAGGGTTTTTGCCGGGCTTTCACGAAGCTCTTCAAGTACCGCGCGCGCTCTCTTCCATCTCGAGAAAATCTTTCGCGGCACGAAGAAGGAACAAAAGAACGTAGCCCCGGATGATTTGCCGGATCGCAGGGGTGTAGGAGGGCCTGCGACTGGGACTGGGACGCGAAGGGGTTCGCCGAAGGAACGAGGGTGAAAGAAGCGGGGGATGCCAACCTCGCCAGTCTTCGAAGGGGTTGTATTTTAAGATTCACCCTCGACTATCTCTGCCGCTCTATCGGCAAGGGGATGGATTTTTCCTTCGACTCAGCCGTCCAGAGAAAGAGAAAGAGAAAGAGAAAGAGAAAGAGAAAGAGAAAGAGAAAGAGAAAGAGAAAGAGACGGCGGCGCACGCCACGATTACGCTACTCCGCGTAATACTCGACGAACACTCGTTCGTTCTATTCGTTTCTCCACGTTCATCGATTCGACTCTTCTTTTATTGGTACCTGTTAAGAGTTTATTACGGAGCTTTATTTTGCTGGCAGTTGTCGATGGTGGTGGTGCGATCATGGACAGAGAGTGGAAGACGCTTCTAAAGACGCGGCATGAACGCGATTCGGTGGAAACAATTCGATGTATCTATCCGCTTCTTCTTCGGCCAAGCTATGATCGTGTTTTAAGAATCGCTATGAACAAACCATTCGAACGGGGCTATATAATTACAGTAATACAATCACCCGATCAGGAATATATCGCGTTACGGCAGCTAGAAATGTTGAAACGTTGAGAAAGTTGAGAACGTTGGAAGGTGCGAGCATGGAGTATCGGTCAAACGTTCGCCAGCTTCTTCGAGAAGCACTTTATATCTTACGAGCACCCTCGACTCTCGAAGGCACTTTGCCACGATCCAGCGACGCGACGCGAGGCTAGCTCGGGAGACGCAACGAGGTTCAAGTGCCGCTCGCAGCGGAAAACACATGCCATGACACTTGTAAGCGCGACAGGAACGCGACGCGACGCGATGGTGTGCTTACCGAACGAAGATCATGCGCGCGAAGGTGAAACAGTTTCTCTTCTATTGTTCGCGATTCACCACCATTTGTCACCTTCCTGATATATAACGCAATAAATAACAGCCTGTACTCGGTGATGGTGTAAAAATAAAATATCACCACAACTCCCGCGTTTCTTTATTTACTATCGTTATCCCTTCTCTTCTATCCTTCCGTATTTATTATCCGACATAAGTTTCACTTGTATTTAGACGCTGTTGAAAACAATCAGGGGATTGTTACTACGAATAGTTTCATCGCGCCAAACAAACGAATAAACAAACAGACAAACAAACGGAAGATGTAGAGTCGTATAGTAGACTTGTTAGATGGGCAAGCTCTATCCGTACGATTAGGCTGCGGATGTTTATGCTGTATTTACGGTACGTACGGGAGATTTAAACGTAGCAGAAACACGTGCAAAATTCATATAACGTGAAAAACCTAAAGACAATATTTCCAAAGTAAAACGCCGGTTACGATGGTTATAAGCGAAATCTTCTGATAAATTCAATTTCTTTGCATTTTTTGCAGTCTGCGATATAGCTGTGGGGCGAAAAGAAGTTTTACAATATATTACGGCCAGTTGAAAAACTTCAAAGTTTCGGATGCCCGAGTGCGCAGCGTAACTATGCGACGTTTTTCATCTTCCGGTCAACCAAATTCGAAGAGATGCGTTCGCGCATCACTCGAGAAATCACGCTCGAGCGGATCTCTGACCAGCACCGAAGAAGAACACTTTTGTATTTTTATTGATTTGCCTCGTAAGGGGTAGTTAAGGGGCGCCAACCACCAGTCTTACCCCCACCGTTGGTCCAGCGACCCAGCCACCCCTTTTTCCGAGAGGCCAAGGGGGATGGATTCTCCTTACCTCCCTCCTGGTTCTTTTCCTTTCAAACCCCCACCCTGCGGGGCGGACTAACTCTCTCCACCGCTGGCTTTTCCAACGGACGCCGTTAAAGAAAAGTACCCACCGAAAAAGAAAGAACTTCTTCCTTCCCTCCTTTCCCACCCCTCCTACGCTTCGTCTTTTTCCGGCGGGGTGGCTCGCCGAAGAAGGCGGCGGCGGAGGCGGCCAAGGGAATCTCGCTGTTGAAAAGGGAGGTCGTCGAATTGCTCGCGGGCGAAAAGATTTCGAGGTCCACCGGGGGCCGACGCGGTGAGAAAAGTGAAAACTTTTCTACGATCTCGTTCGCCGGAAGTCGGGAGAGCGCGAGAAAAGAAATGGGAACGAGGCAGAACTTTTACCGCGGTTTCTCGCTCCGTGCAAAAACTTGGCGGCGAGATTTCATTTTGCCGGGGCAATCTCCCTCTTCCAGTTACAATCTCGTAATGGGACTCGCGTTCCGGCTGTTCCTTTTTCACCGACAACTTGGTTAAAATAAAGAATCACCGGGGCTTCCATCGTTTTTACAGTAATCGTTCGCCATTTCTGAGTCGCGCGGGATATTATTCTACCTTTCGGACGAATATTTTCACGAAAATCTGTCGTACAAACTGTAGAAAAAGGGAGGTAGCTGTGGTAGAAAATATATAAAATCAAGGGGAATAACGGAAAATTGCTAGTATCAGAAGAAAGGATCGACGAGCTTCGTAGGAAGCTTCTACAGCTTGTATTATATTTCGGCATGATCTTCGATTAATACGCCGACTGAATCTGTTCGCCGATAAACAAGGAACAAATAAGAAATTAATTAACAATGCGTTTGTTTAACGACTGATCTTGCATTCTAACGAACAAATATGCTACGTCTGTCGTCGACTTCAGGGTTAATTTTCAGTTGAAAAATCGACGTTGTCCTAATAGATAAGAATACATTCACACGCGGGTCGTCGAAGAAAATATATAGGATCGTCTCGGTGACGCTAATTACACAGCGAGCATCTCGGCTCGTTTTCGCTGCATGCTAATTAACTCTTCACGCCGTGTAAAGTCCAAGCTCTGAAAAACCGACGAGCGAAGAGGCACGGAGGAAGAGACGGAGAGAGAGAGAGAGAGAGAGAGAGAGAAAATAGTTCGGGTCGAAGAAAAGGAAAAAAAACGGTGCAGAGCAATTTACGGAACGCGAAAGAAAAAGGACGTCCGGCTTTCCCTCTTTCATTCTCTCTCTCTCTCTCTTCTCTCTTCTCTTTTTTCCCGTGGCCGTGTAAAGCGAACGGGGCAGCAGTTTATGACCTCTAATTAAGTGAAAAAGCTTCGAGCAAGTGGCCACTCCGGTCTGCGGTGAATGAATAGGACACCGATGCGAAAGCGGAACGGGGGATAATGGGTGCACCTGTAAAAAAAAAAAAAAAGAGAGACAGGAAAAAAAAGAAAAACAGGAGAGAAGGGATGGAACGCGAGAGAGGGAAAAAACTGCGCCGCTGTGGGCTACCACCTGTTAGAAAAAGTACCCTCCCGTGGTGGATCGTGCGCTGGGGGATGAGAGAAAAAAACGAGAGCCAGGAACGCGCGCGCGCACACGCACACACATACACGGGAACACGTGGGACTCGCGAGCGACGAGAGAGAATCTGGAGTGGCGAAACATGCCACGCGCCGACAGTCGGCGGACACGGTATACGGGCAAGTTACCTTTCACTCGAGGGTGAAAGGGTGCGCTTTTTCTCCCCCTTTTTTGCATCAGCAAATTCCGTTGTCTTTTTTCTTTCTTTCTTTCCTTTTTTCTTTGTCGAAACAATTGGAGAAACGTAAACTAAAGAGAGACTTGTCTCACCCTCTAGGTATTAGTAGAGAGGGGATATTTACGCAAATTCATGTTTTCAACGGACACGATTGGAAAAGTGGAATTTAACTTCTCGTTCTACGCACGAAATGCCTATGGTTATTCCATAGGTAAACATTTTCTTGAAACTCCTGCCCGTGCACCGAATATTTTAACCAACGTAGAATCATAAACGCATCGTTGACGTTCGATTTTGCAATTTTCTTTTACTTTATGTACGCGAGCTTCTTCGAGGCTTGTAAAAAATGTAAACGGTGGTTTGCCAACGCAGCTGGTTTCTAATTTGTCCGGCTATTAAACGCTTTCCATTAAAGGCAAGTTGCCATCGTTGCGGATAAAAACAGCGGAAAGAAAGACGGAAGGTAAAGGGATGGACACTTTGCTAGTAAGAAGGGTGGAACACGAGCGGTCGTAAAGCTTCCCGAGAATTGGATGATAAATTTAAAACACCTTTGAAACACGCCTAATGAGATCTGCATACTTTATAAACTTCAGTTTTTCTCACAAGATCATATAAATTTTACGGCGATAAACGACGTTACGGACAGTACGATAATTTTTGTCAACGTTATATATCGCGAAAGAGTGATGATAAACGTGGGAAAGTTTCCCACGTGAAATTTATTTTCAACGTAGCCCGGACAAGAACCAAAGATTACGGGGATGGAACAACCCTCCTGTTGCCATCTAACGTAAGGGCGGCGCACTTCGTAGCCACGAGGTAGCTACACACGAGCAGCGAATTCGTATTTTTCCCTAACCCCTAACGTTCAAGCAAAAGTCTAAAGAAAATACGACAGGCCCGGATCACTTTCCGAGCTTTCCACTCGGTGAATTAAACCGGCGGCGTGCTTATGCCGCGTTAATTAATGCGTGTTTCCACGGCGATATTAAGGTTGCACCTGAAACCAATCGCCCGGAAGCCATCCCTTCGCGATAAATTTCCGCAACGATCGAGCGCTAAATTCGCGTGCAGGTTGCATCGCGACACCACACCGTGAAAGTATCGGTCTCAAGGGCCGGCGAATCCCGAGATGAAATATCCCCGGCGCTCGTCGCGCAACGAAAGGGTGAGTCGCTCACCCCCGGTGGCACAAGCGCGAAATGAGCGTCGGCGGCTCTATATCTTCGTAGAAGTCTGGAAGACCACGTTAATGTTCGGCTAACCATGTAAAACCGTACTTACTTATCTCGGGGAAAACAGCCCTTGGATAGGTCGAAGGGGAGGGGGGGAGGGAGGGGGAGAAAGAGGCCGGGTTAAGTAACGCGAAAAGAGAAGAACGACGAGTAGACCGGGACCTCTTCCTTGTAGCATTTGCTTTTTAACGAAAATTAACGGCCACGAACCGAGATTCTGCAGATGCTCCGCGTAATCTAATAGCCGGCAAAGTTACCGCGCCAGGGCTAACGGACCGGGGCTAAGACGGGGTAGTCCGTGGCTTTTTCTAATTTATTATATCGCCCCCGCAGACCAGACCGCCCCGTCGCCGACCTTACTTTCCTTTCACCGTCAGATTCCATCTACCTACGCCGCGCCGCCAACTTATTTCCACGATATTACTTGTTCCTGCGTATTAACGGTAATCCCAACCATCGCGTCCTGAACTTCTCTGAAATACCTGGGCCGGCTGACACTGCATCGCGAAGAATAAAAATTATCAGGTTCGTTCTGTTCGCAGAGAACATCAATACGTATATCGGTGTAAGCATATCAATCGATACTTGAGCCGGATAGCGACTTTGTTTCGCCAAATTTATTCCCAAAGTGTACGAGTGAATACTCGGACTAGGTAATCGTGCGTCGAGAGTAATAATAATAATAATAATAATAATAGTAAAAAATTGTGATAACTGCACGAACGAGGGTAGAGAGAATTAAGAGGGTATAATCGGTAAAAGCGATACGAAAATCGTAAAGTAAAGCATTGGCCGCAGCTAATTTTTCAAACATAAATTTAGACATTAGACAACGATAGCTACTTCTTTACATGCTTTTTGGATGTACCGTGACGAAAGCGATCGGAATCAGACGCGCTAGTCGATCACGCTGAACAGATCACAATAGCTGCAATAATAATAAGGCTCCAAGGTGCTTAAAAGTATGTTCGACACGTTTAAGAATTACTCGTTACAGTTATTAAAAGACGGAAAACTTTGCGCGACGTTGGTTCAATTCGATTGAGAAAAGAACAGAAGGTAATGGGTAAATCGAAAGAAAATTCGTCTTGAGCTGTACCCAACTTGTACAGATTTCTAAATTCGCGTTCAGGGAATTGTATCAGGTTGTACAATTTCCATGGTGCAGGATTAGAGGGACAGGATCGTCGTTGTTCCTGGCTCGTGGAACGGGCCGATGCGTTAAGGGAAACCCTTTCGGGCCGTGCTTTTTGTCCGGTAGCAAGGAAGACAGTATGTTTTCACTTAAAGGGTGGTTTAGTCACGATATTTCCAGTGGCACGGGGACGCGGCGTCCCAGGCAATTTTTCACTCGGCCCAAGCCCCAACGCAGCGAGCGGACGTCGCCGACCACTTCATAAAATTACTTTATTACTCGTCCGGCCCTTGCGGTGGCTACGGTGTCCCTTTTTCGAGGCCGTTTTTTACCGCGACATATGTCGACGAGGGTCTCGCCCTCTGAGGAGGAGTTCACGGCCCGTACCGTCCACGCTTTTTCCTTGATCAGCTTCTTCGCTTCGCCCTATCATTGCCGAGACAACATGCTCGCCCCTCTCCGTCCGTTTTTATCAAAGATCAAAGAGATCGCGGATTAAAAGAATCTCAGCGAGATAGACGTCGAATTCTCGGCGGGTTGCCGGTGAACGAAAGAGTAACTGCGGCTTTCTAAAAAGTGTAAACGTCCATCGTATCCATCGTATCCAAGTATCCTAGTCTCGCGAAGAACTAATTCTTCAAAAATCAATCTCGTCGGAGACGTTTAATTTGGCTACTGCGCTACGATGTGTGCCTCATTTACACGCGCGATTTTTCTTAGAGTTTAATTGATCAGGGCAATATCCGAGCGAACGATGGACGTAATTAAAGTTACGGGAGAGAACGCGGGAACATTATGGTGGTCCAACATGGTGATCCGATCGATAACAGCGCATCCCTACGGATGAACAGGCTATTGTTGATGAAATTATCAACGAACCGCAGCGTCATGAGTGACTTGACAAATGAACTGTAAGTTTCCAACGGTTTCGGAATATCGTTATTTACATAAATTCACGACGAACGAACACCGTGCACGTACACGTATAGTTAAAAATATTTCAACTCGCGGAACACGTCATCGTCGCTTAAACAATCTTCCATCGTTCTAAAATTAATCGGTACTTTAAGATTTTAAATACGCGAGAAATTCGATCGCCCTCTGCCGCGCACAATTCGCAGAGTAGTAAAATCGTCCTCCCGAAGAAGTTTCGCCGTTTAATCGAGTCCCGAGATTGCATAGTGCGAGGCAACCTTCTGTAATCTATCCACGCAGCAAACCGACCTACGACACACTTCCCGCGATGTACACCGATCTAGAGCCGAGTAGAGCAAGACGCTGCGGAGACGTAATTTCATTGCATCCAGTCCAATGATACGTTGCCCTGATGGCATCGGTATTAAGCGCGCAGGCATCAACTCCTCGCGTGCTTCCACTTTCCCTCCCATCATCGACGTCATCGTACCCCCACTTGCCGTCAATCTTCCCTTACCCGTCGATTCTTTGATACTCCTTCGTTACGATCGACGTTTTACGATCGCAATCGAATTTCTCCAGTTTGATAGAAGAATGGAAAAATCTCTTCGAGTTTAGCCTGGTTAGAAATGTTCGCCGGACATTTTCGAGGATTTCCTCTTTTTCTTTTTTCTTTCTTTCTCTTACGCGCGACCACTGTCATCGGCGAATCGTTCGTACGAACACTGTACGGCCATTGTATGCCTGCGAACGCTGTTCGCTGTGGTATCACGTCCGTTGAAAATCCATACTCGATCGACGACGCGACAAACCGACGAAGATTTGAAGAAATAATTATCTTTCGAGATTTCCCGCATTTTTCCTATCGAACACGCCGGTTTCGAATTCTATACACGGAGCAAATCCCAATGGACAGTACCTACGAAAGGTTAATATTACGACAGATAAAATTTGACAAAAGCTCGTGAATAGGAGAGTTCGCGAGAAATGTTCTCGTGCGACGAGCAACGGATACGTGGTCCGGCATGGCAGAACCGAAGGAAACGCCACTACTAACGAACGATTAATTGGATTTGAGACGGAGGGTATCGAACACGAACATCGTGTCGATCGTTTAATCGACGATTGGGTTGCGCCTTGAATGACGTCTAAGGTACGAAATATTGTCGAATACCGTGCACGACTAGAAGAGCGTCGGAAGAGACGGGGAATTGAATATATATCGTAAAATCGAGAGAAGGAAACGAGGCCGATCTCGGTTAGGATATAAATTCAAGATGGAGCGGAGGTGGGACACGTTGGCTGGGGAGCGGGGTGGATTCACACGTTTTAAGCACGCCTTGCAGACAAAGTTGGCGACTTAGCTGAACATTTTTCGGGGTTATCTTAATCTCGCCGGGATTAGGTGGCTGCGACGTCTATGGAAAGGAGCGGGCGTACACGCGCACAGAGAAAGGGGCTGGGAACAAACGTGAGTGTAACCCGTCCGATGCACCGAGCGTACACACCAGCCGCCGAAACACCGTTGCTCCTGCACTTGCACGTCCGCCAACGTGTGTGCGCGCGTTATTGTGTACGTTTCCGCACGAAAAGTTCGTCGCCGCGGATACGGGAACTTCATCGCGCTGGCCTTTCCGAAATCCGTCGTCGGAACTTCGCGAAAGTCGTCGACCAACTCGAAATAAAACACGCCTAAATATATGCAAACGGGATCGATTTTTTATACGCAGGATGCTTATAGGAGGGTAATACGATCGATCGACAGGCGAGAATCTCGGAATAAGCGTTCGACAGAACCGATTTTTCTCGTACGAGGTCTTTTGCGCGGGGATTTATTTGCACGAGGAACGACTGAAAACTAAGGTATCTTTAGTAACTGCAAGTAAACCCCTCCAATGAAATATCGGTTTTCCGAGAGTATCGCGCACATAACCGTTAATACCTTCGCGTCGTGCGACATGAAAATATTTGAAAATTCGCGGTACGGGGGTCGAGGAGATCGAGCGTTGTCTCTTTTTCTTCTCCGACGAAAGGAAACAAAAAGATATCGGGACAAAAAGCGAGAGCCAGTGAAAAGGGAACGGCGAAGGATGAGAGATACACGGCAAAGTCCCGTATCCTCCCGTTGGCGGCTTGCGGTTTGAAGCAACAACCTCCGTCCCTCTCGTTCCGTGAACCAGTCTCCCCCCCCCCTTCCCTCTTCCCGTACTCGACGAGCGAATAAGCACCGGCAGAAGGGGGTGGAGTGTACGTGCGGGTGGCCGCTCGTTATTTTTATTGGCCGCGTTTATCGGAGGGCTTACCGGGGCGAGGAAAAACGAAGGGAAAAAAGGAGGGAAAAAATGCGAAGCAGGCGAGAAAAAAGCGGGGCGTCGAGTGAGTCGATCCAGTGATTTTTTTTCCGCCCCGATTTCACGGCGGATGAGCAGATCTCACCCTCAGAGGGGTGTCAACGGGATCACTTTTTCCTGGTTTTTCGCACAATCGTTGTAACGGATGAGCATCGACCTGTTTCCACCTGCTATTCGTTGTGACGCGGTATCTATAGAAAGACTCTTCGCTTCGCTTATTTTATTTTAGTAGATTATCAACGGACTGCGAGAATTCTGGTAAATTTATATTTCATACTGTGGGTGTTTCGTTCAGCTTCGCGCCCTCAGATTTCACGAACTTTCGCAAACGCGCAAAAATCCGCGGTCTGATTGTCTTGAGATCTTAGAAGAGAAAACGTAGCAGGACACCAGTTCGCTACCTATTTCGATCGTTCGAAATGAAATCAATCTCAGTTTCCGCTATTTTTACGCTACTCGATGCTCTTCGAAGCGACAAACGAACGTGTCCTAGAGAACTAGCTAACAGCGAGACGAAGCTTGATTTAATATGTTCAATCTAAATTCTCTACAACGAAGGAATCGCGTATCACCGTGCGTGCATAAGAACAACGAGTTTTCGAGACGAAGAGAGTCTCGCGTGGAGGATGTGGCGACATTTTGTGGACCCGTAGGGTCCAACCGGCGACGTGACGATCGGTCACCGACGAGAAACGCTATTCGATCGATAACATAATCGCGGTATCGCGCAAAGGATCCGCGAAACGAAAAGAAGAGCTCCGCCTGGGAGAGAGGGCGAAATGTATTCCAGCGTGCGAGCCATCTTGCCTCGGACGAAGCGACGTGAGGTTTTTCCGGTAGCTTTCCTGGCCATTTTCCGTGGACTATGCGGAAGCACTAAATAATGCGGATGCTCCTGGCGTCCTGGTGAAGGGGCGGCGAGAAGGGGGATGTGACTCTGCTGTAGGCCACGGGGAAACGGGCGGAAGGGAGCCGGTAAGGAAAGAGGGGATAGCAGGACGAGCTGGAGATTTTGCGCGCAGAGTTATAGTGAAACTTTCGAGCATTTATTTCACGAATCTGCATACTACGTCCGCCGTCGTGGCTGCCGCGCGAAGAGGCTACCGGAGGGGTGCAGCGAGACGAGTGTCCTCGACTTAGTAAGTACATGCACCACCTAGAAGGGGTGTCTTGTGTGTTTTGCCGTCGTCCAGAAAGGGGTTGCGAGAGACGACCGACTTTGTGACTCCAGCCACGTCCGCCGCGCCGCGCGCCGTGGACGCGAACCCTTTCAGCGATCGTGGTGATTTGCAGCTCGATGATAATCTCGTGTCTTCCATTCTTCATCCGTCATCGAACTATCGTACCGTGCAGAGTTCCTCGATTCCATGCTCCTTGATTTGAACGTACGAATTCCCTTCTTATTAACGGACTGATATCGTTGTCTACGAATGTATTTCGATGCTCAACCGTAGGAAGAATTCGATTCGTTTGCACAGTGGCGTTGAACGCCGTTTCATACGGATATCGTTCATACAGTCGCTTCAACGGTCAATTTCGTGCACGTTTTTTCTTTTTCTTTTTTCTTCTTTTCTTTCCTTTTTTTTTTTTTTGCCTAACTGTACCTTCGTTACGAAATATTTTAGGAAACGAAACTATCCAGCCGCGCTAACTTGCACAGTCCTGTAGGCGATCACTATGCAAGCGTCGAAAACTCGGCGACTCGTCGTCGGAATCTGATATCCAATAAAATCGGAACGGTTTTCTACTTCGATGGCCGAGAATAAACGTAAACGCTTGAACAAGAAAACTACAAGAGATTTGAAAGCTGTCACAATGAGCAACAGTTCTATCCGAACGGTACGGTAAGTTCGCAATGAAATCGTGCGATTAAGCAGTGCACGTTTGAGAAATTGATCGCAACCGGGAACAAACTTATCTTCGTCGCGATTTTTCAAGTTGCCCGGCTGCATTATCGCGGCGCGAGTTCGCGGTAAGTTTCACGAGGGAATTATTGATAGAAGATGGTGGAAAGATATGTGGCGGAGGCGAGCCTTCGCGTTTGCCCGCGGCCCTTAACTCCACCCTCTCCTCCCCCAGCACCCCCCGCCCCTCACTTCCAAGACCGGGAGAAAATTTACGGCCACGCGAACTACCCTCTTAAACTCCGCGAGACCAGCCCCCGCCCCCTTCGACGCCCCTAGACCCACGCCAGTGCGCCGCCATTGCATGGAACTTTCAAAATTCGGCCCATAAAACTTTTCGAGGAACTGCTCTCCTGCGCGTTCGGCCACCCGTTTTCTCGATTACCGAATTTCGTGATCGGGTTTTCAAGCCTCGATTCCTCCCTATTTCGGGATGGCCGTATCGCGAAAACGTGCGATCGTTCATCCCGTTCATCACGTTTCACGCCACGTAAGTTTTACAATGGATGCACGTTCCGGTGAATTGTCGATACCGACAAATCAAACATCTAGAAAACGTTTGTACCGTAACAGCTACTCTCGTAAGAGCTTATAATACGTTATAAAGGAGCTAGCCGAAAATCGCGTCGATTATATAATATTGGAAAAGTAAATTTATCGTTACCGGATTCGCTGAATTTACTACCATGGACCGTCATCCATTTCGCGATAAACGCGAGTAAGTTGAAAAGGTCTGTTGAAAATTGAACACCTGATCGCGTGTGCCTGGTTAATGAAGTTCTAAAATTCACGATAATCGCAGTGAATCCGTCTGACAACCGAGAATCTTGTATCTCTCGCTAATCCACTGTAAACGTAGCTCGCTTATGGCCAGTCTCGCTTGCCCACGATACCACGGTAACCATATATTTCCACCATGTCTCCATCTTCTTCTACTAATTTCGCGTAAGCAAGCAAGCAAATCGGCCTGTCTCGAATCGTCGAAACGGATAGGCCAGATTTTGAAAGAAAAATTTGGACGTTCCGGCGATAGCGCGTTCAAATCAGAGTGCCGTGGAGTGTGCAACGCGACGGTTAAGCGTTGCAGGCGCTCGTCGACTTTGCCGAGCGTTTCAGGTGGCACGAGTTTCGCGTTACTCCGCGTGGAAGAAAATTTCTCAGCCCCCGGGTTAAAGCGAGTCGGCGACGGCCGGCATAAAATCCGCCTGAGCATGTGGTTCACGACACGGAGCGTTAGGCGATCCGACGGAGCCGTGTTTTAAGAGGCGACATTTTTGAAGAGGCCATTAGCGCACACGTGTAGATGCGTGTCCGCTCGTCTCTTCCTCATCCTCCCCACCCCCGTCGCTCTTTGTCTCTTTTTGGAGTGGAAACGATTACGTTACAGGGTTGTTGTACAGGCAACCACGAAGCGGTGTAACGTGTATGCGTTCACGTTTTGCCCAACTAGCACAAGTGGCAGGACGTAGAAGAGAGAGAGAGAGAGAGAGAGAGAGAGAGAGAGAGAGAATGGCAGAGAGCAAGGTAAACGAGAAGGAGGACTAGCTGACGAGGGCGTGAAGAAGGGGTTGGAGGGGCGGCTGAACTGCATCCCTGTCTGAACGAACACGAGGGGTGGGTTAAGAGGGTGTATCAGTTGTTTACTACCCGGCCGCAAACCGCCGACAAAAACATTAATGTCGAACGTTAGCGGTGATAATGCAGCCGACCCGAACTCCCTCTTTCTCTTTCGCCCTTGTGCCTGGCTGAATCGTCGGACGACCCATTTATTGAAATCAGTATGGATACAGCTAGTCACCCATCGTCTCTCTCTCTCTCTCTCACACGCACACAAGCGCGCGCGCGCGCACACACACACACACACACATTCGTTTTCATCGTGAATAAAGGAATCCTATTCTGTCCGAGAGTTATTTATCCAATTAATTGTTCCACGGAACGAGGGAATTACATAAAAACGTAAGCAGGAAGACTAAGTCTATTATCGGGTTAAAAAATTGGTATCGAAACGCGAACGACGCGACGTGGTGAAAAATGATCCGATCCGTTGGTAGCGAGACGTAATTCCGAAGAAAATGGCCTCGTTTATCTGAAAATTCTCCGGCGAGCCTCGATGCCTAGGCTGAAGAGGATTGGACGAAACTTTATCCATTTTTGCCTCTGCCCGCTCTCTTCCTCCCCCGAGATCGCCTCGCCTCGCCTCCCGCGTCACGTCCCTTCGGTAGCTCGAACCACTTTACCAGTCTACTAGTGCTAGGCATCTCCGGCAACCGCCTCCGCTAACCGCCTGAAGGCTGCTCCGCGACTCTTCCAGCCAGCGTCGCGAACACGGAGAAAGAGAAACGTCGTTGGTCCAACAGGGGGTGCGAGAACGATGGCATCGGAGCGGGGAAAGTTGGATGGCTGGAAGGCGAGGCAAGATGATATTTTCTTATCTTCTCATTACTTAATTTTACGATTGTCCCTGATAGCGGGCCCGTTGCCATGGTTACACCACTTAAGTGCCCCATAAAAAGATGAATGCAAGCCAAGCATATTTCGCAGCCACGACGACGCTTCGGCTTCCATTCTATTCACGGTAGACTGGCCTGAAACGAACGACGCTTTTATTATTCTTCGAGAATGGCGTTCTGCCTGTCCCTCTTCTGTCAATGGAATGGAATCGAGATACGTAATTGGTTTTTATTTACGCCGAGTCTCCCGGGATCGTTGAATCACTCTCGCTAAAGGCGCGCGTCCCAAATGTCAGACGCCTCCTCTATAACCAGGGGATCCTGCTATATACGCGAGTCAACGTCGCGGCGGTCGGTCTTCTAAAAATTCCTCGTACCGTCTTATAACGCAATCTTCTATAATAAAATTACGGGATTACGATATAACCGAAACAGGACTACGGGACGAACGTTGGCCGTAACGAACATATACACGGATTTAACGTATTATACCTGTGATCGGATTGCCATCCGACTACTTTACTTGTCGAGAAGCATCGCGACATTATGCCTGTCGAGACTGTGTCCATGCAAAGATGGGAAAAAATGGGACACGACGATCGATCGATCGATCGATTACGAGAAACTCTCTGGCTATCGATTAAACGTAGAGAAAACGCAGGCGGATGTAACAGACGTTGGGCGCGAATACACTAAACGCAAAACAGAGTCAGCTCGGCAAGATCGATCGCACCTTAATGCGTGATTTCACGCGTTTCGCTTAAGGTTCACGCTTAAAGGTTTCAACGCACGATTCTCGACGAGAATTACGTTTTCCTCTTTACTATCGATTGCCAAATAACCTGAGATCGCTTGGTCGTGCGCAGAGAACGAACGAATTACACGTCGCTCTGTTATACTTTTGCGACCATCGTCGTCGTCGCGTCCTTGAGATAATACAACGTCTAAACCCGATGGTTCTGTCGAACGAATAGCGGCAATTCGTCTCGGAAAGCGGTATTCATATATCGGTGACAAGCGATCGTCTCTGGCATTTTGGCGGCGACCGCGGCACAAGCACCGAACCCCGTCCGAAGAAGGGACGAAATTGATCGCGGCGGTGCCGCACGATTACACACCGGCGTGCTGGAAATCTTCCGCGCGATCAAGTCCTCTTCTGAGCTATTTCTTGCTGATCGTCGAGCCAGCCGGGCCAGCTCGAGCCCGTTCCGCAGTCTTCTCTCCTCATCACCGTCGTCACGGCTGCCTTCCTCCGAGCTCCTTTATCCTGCAGTATCTATCTTCATTTTCTTAATCGCTCCCAGCCACCTCCCGCCACCGCCTACCTCTCACCCTTTTCGCTGGCCAAGATGGCGCCCGTTGACGAAGACGTATTACCCGGCGCGTTACCGGCTGAAAGGGATCGGCTGCGGATTTCTAAGAGATTGGACTTGCTTCCCGAACGAATAGATTCTTTGCGTATCCGATCGCTTCGTAATCCCGATGCCTTAGACAAGTCGGATTAAGACGCAAGGCTGTTGCCGATGTCTGCTTCCAAGCAGTCGTTCGCGATAGGCGGATGATGATTTTGTAATTCCAACGCAATTAAACAATCGACGGAACGAACGATCGAACCATCAGAAACAACGATCAGTGAGACAAGTAGTATATTACATGGTGGATGTTTCGCGCACGTATCCAGTAAAACTGGACGGCTTCGCCTTCGGCGAACAACATCGGGATACGAAGACCCATCGCGCGACGATGTCCGTCGCCGCGTCTTTCGTTTCGCGCCAAGACGACACGGACGACGATGACGGGCGAAACGCGCGGTTAAATAACGAACGAGACTCGATAAGAGAAACGTATAACAGACGTTTCACGATGCTGGTTTTCATTCATCCGTTCGTAGCATCCTTCTAATACGATCGCTTTCATTAATCTCGGAAAGCGCGCGTACACATGCAAGCTGCGCCACGTGTTCCAGCTCGCTCTCGCGGTAATCCGGAGACGAGCGAACGCACGCGTGCACGCACGTACTCACACACCGCCCGACCAGCCGGAAGCCGAGAGCACGGAGGAAGCCGAATGTGGGACAAACTCATACCCCATTCATCCGAACCACGCTGGCCGCGTTTGCCTTCTGGTGAAAGTCGCGAAAGCCTGTCTCTGTCGCTCTCGTCAGTCTCGCTTCGCGCGATCTGTTCCTTGCCGCCTTGCCGCCTCCTTATCGATTTTTATCGCGAAAAAGCATCTTTAGGATCGCCGTAAGGACAACGAGAGACGAGTGAGACAAGATCTCGAGAGACGATCGTCCGCGTTTCGAGAGGAACGACGAACGACAAAGCGAGGAGAAATTGGACGTTGGAGGATGGTCTCGAAGTGTTCCAAAGACGACGAACTGGCGAACAAGACGAAGAAGAGGAAGAAGAAGAGGAAGAGGAAGAAAAAGAAAAAGAAGAAGAAGAAGAAGGAGGAGAAGGAGAAGAAGAAGAAGGAGGAGGGGGAGGAGAAGGAGGAGGAGGAGGAGGAGGAGGAGGTGGAGAAGAAGAAGAAGAAGAAGAAGAAGGCGAGGGTGGAGGCAAGTTACCGGCGAGAAAACGAGTTTCTGCCCGGAAAGTCTGGCTGCAGCCCCTTGATGGAGGTACGATGCACACACACACCGCCCCCCCTCCCGCCTTCCCCACCGTACCGAGAGCGGTGGCAGTATCAACCCCTGTGCCCAGCCGTGGCGTCCGTGTAACTCCGTAGGTGTGCAAGAACGAAGTTGCCGGTGTCGGAGAGCGGCGAAAGACAGAGGAGGGCGAGACACGGAGACAGAAGGCTGGCGGAGAAAGAGAAGAAGAAGCGGCGAGGGAAAGAGAGCGAGAAAGGTAGAGAAAGAGGTAGCGGAGGGTGAGAGAGCGGAGCTTTTCCTTAGCTCGCGAGTGGGGGCGGCCATTTTCCCGAGTTCTTAATATTTTCATGATGGCGGCCGGTGCTGGCGGAGCCGCTTGGAAATGGGGAGTGGGTGGCGGTGGGTAACTCGAGGGTGGCTGGGTGTGGGGTGGATGAAAGAGGGTGGGCAAGCGGAACGGAGTACCAGAGGCGGGCTAAGGGGGGCCAGGCGCGGCGAGAGGGGAGAAATTAGAAAAGGGGAGATTTAAATATCAAGCTCCGAGGGGCGGACCGCTCTCTCTCTCTCTCTCTCTCTCTTTCTCTCTCTCTCTCTCTCTCTCTCTCTCTGTTCGCTTCTTCCTCGGTCGCCCTTCCTCGCCGCCGGTTCTCACTCTTCTCTCGTCTCTCCGCTTCTTCTCTTTCTCCGGCCCACCTTCCACCTCGCATTACCACCCTCCACCCTTTACCGTTCTTCGCTTATGCACCTACACCGCCTCGTCTCACGGACCTATATACACAGACACGTGCACACATCTATCGATCCTCGGCCAGAGAAAAGGCGTCTTAGACCCGTTCGACGTCGGAGGACGCAGCTAAGGCAGTGCTACGTGCTAATTGGACGGCCCCTGCCGACGCTTTTGTCCTTCCTGGACCCGACACCAACTTTGTCGATATAACGACACCGCGTGTCGACGAGTACGCGGCTGTTGCTGCCACCGCCGTCACTGTTCCGTCCTGTCTCTTTGCCTGCCCTCCACGAAATGCACAGCCTGTGAATACCGAATCGTACAATTCGGAAAAACTAGGAGGAACAGCCCCGATCCCCCGGCGTCGCTGAAATAACACGGCATTCCATTGTCTCTGCTTACGGCGACGAATCCTCTGGCGACACTTTCAATTTTCCTAGTCCGCGAAACTTTGCTTCCCATCTTTTGCGAGAGGCGAAATCGTCGACCGAAACTCACGCAATTAGCGTTATACCTTATATTCCCTATGTCGGCGCGCGACGCACGATGAAAGCTAATTATTATACTTGATTCTGGGGAAAGAACAAAAGGATTTATAGTATATACCGCTGTGTGTTAACGTCGCACAACCGACTACGATATTGTTAATTGAAAATCAGCACGAAATTCCGAAGCTACTACGGTCTCCCATCGCAAAGAGAATACTTTATTTCGAAACTTGGATTACCTTGGCTCTGCAACGCACGTGTGGCGCGTCACGTGTGTGCAGCAGTGTCACGTGTTTGATGTAGGTCAATGTCTTCGGCAACGGACAACGTCGCACCAAACTCATCGCCACAAAACGAATAAAACCGCGTGTACTTGCTCCTTGCTCCGCCAACCGGTCCGACTTAATAATAATAATATCCACTTTTATCGTACAACGTCCTTTGCTCTGTCAAGGTGTCTGTCTGACCGAGACAGAGTTAGGGCCCTATTATCACGAAGAAACGAGAGGAACTACGCGAGACGCCCCGGTGTCTACCAGTCCAGTGTCTGGGATAGACGGGTTCGAAGAATCGACCGGTCTCGATCGAAATCACCGCGACCGCTCGGCGTTTTCACGGCTAGAGGGGAATGTTAGTCACCCTTTCGGTAGTAAGCGAGCCTCGTAAAATTATTCACCGCGTTATTCCTTGGTTGTTCCTCGGAGGAGGGCCTGATACGGAAGTAAGGAAGTACGGAAACTTATGAAAATCTATATAAGGAAAATTCTCAAGAGTGAGATCGTCGAGGGAGGTGGCAGCCTGGGGGGCCGCGAAGGTGGGTTGGGGATGGGTAGTTGCCGCGCGCTTGAAAGCAAGGAAGAAGGTGAAAGGGAAGAGGGCGCGAGGAAGGAACAGGGTTAGGGGTCGGGGGGGGGGGATAGGTAGGGAACTCGAATTCGTCCTTTGAGAGGCCGACAGCAGGCGCCAGCCGGAGGAAACAGAGTAAAATGTCCTGGAAACAACCAAGTCTTTCGCTACCTCCGACCCTCTGCCCTCCCTCTCTCGCAGGTATAATACCCCCTCGTCCCAAGAAGCTTACCCGCCCTATATTTTCCGTATCTGGAATAAGTGTGCAGGGGCTTGCAAGACTGTGTTACGCCCCCTTCTTTAATTACGTTCAGCCGCCCCTCGCGAGCAACTACTTCCACAAGGTACCCGTGTACCGAGCGAGCCACCCTCGCGCACCCGACTGAGCACGCCAACCCCCCAGACCCTCCTGTCCCCCCCCCCTCCCACCGCCACCCATCCCCCATTGCCAGTCCGCTTCGTTTTATCTATTCATCCTCCGGTATCTACTGTTTTTAGAGAAGAAAATTTTAATTGGAATTTAGACAGTATCTCGCTTTCTCCCGCCGTTTCTCTCCGCTTCCCGTCGGTGTTTCGCTCTGCCGTTCACCCTTCACGATGCTTCGTTCCTTTCCTCTCGCGTGGCTCAGGCAACCGGTTCCTCGTGCAACCCCTGCGACTTCGAACAAGACCGATAATCCAATAGTCGTCGTCTTCTCCACGGCTTGGTAAATGGATGCATATTAAACGAAGCCTATCGCTCCTATGACACGGATCTTCCTTCTCGTCATCGACCAGAACTCGATTCAAGGAAAATATCTACTCGTTCTTTTCGAGGGTTACCCGTTCTCGAGCTATCAGAGTCGCTTTCCTCCGGGCGTCGATTCCGTCGTGCGGGTCTCGTGGGCAGAAAGGGATAAGGGGTTGAATTACTTTCTTACTAATTGCAAAATCGATAGGAGACGAACGAGACGAAGCGAAGAAGATGGCTAGCGTCCTTCTCGGCGGACGACGAGCCAGGGGGGCGAGGAAAAGTTCTCCAGCTTCCGGAAAAATTGGTTGGGCTTTGATTAAAGACTGAACCGAGCTGAACCGACGCATCACCGCCTATTTGCGACGAGACGTGTTCCCGTACATACACGGAACGGTATGTGTTTGCTCCCGAAATAAAGGACGGTTGATTACCCGGAGTTTCGCTCTGCTGCCTCTCGGCTACCTGCCTCTCGCGGCACGTGCTTCTTACGATTTCGGCAAAAATGTTTGCCACACGAAAGATTTCTAAGAACGGTCCAGCAAGACCAGACGAACTGACTTTGCTTCTCCATTTATTCCAATTACGACGAACGATCTTCTTAGAAACGCTGCGAAAGAAATTCGAAAAATCGAACCGATGCAGACGCCGCTTCTTCTCTTTTTCCTTCCTTTCTTCTTTTTTTTCTTTCTTTTCTTTTCTTCTCCGCTGAACCGACAACAGTTGCCAGCCGATCGTCCCTCCTAAACGACTTTTAAACTATCAACTATAATCGAGAACATGAAAATTCGAAAATCCAAGAGGAGGCTTTCTTCCCCTTGGTTTCGTAAACGAACCACAATTGCCAGCCAATCGTCCCGACTTCTTTCAGAGGATTAGCGAAGCTCCGCTTCGTTGAAGAACAAGAGAACCGCGACAGCAGAAAATAGCCGGCTACTGAAAACATTTCCGGCCGATTGAAACGCACAGATTGGTCCGTGAGAAAGAACCAGTTAGCAGGACGAAAAAGCAAGACGAAGAGAGAGGGCCAGGAGAAAGGAGTCGGAGGTAGAACCGCTCGATTGAGTCCACTGAAACAGTTTGTGTCTGCGGTCCACCGAAATTGATCCGGCAACACCGCGGCAACTGTCTCCAACACTCTCCAGCCCTACGCCCACGCTCTCCTCTCTTCTCTTCTCTTCTCTTCTCTTCTCTTCTCTTCTCTTCTCTTCTCTTCTCTTCCCTTCCCTTCTCATCTCCTCTTTCGATCCCTCGTACTCCCTTTCCGCCGCCATCGGTAACCGCCACCACATCCTCTCGTTCTCGTTCTAGCCACGCGGACACCTGTGGGTACGTCCTCGAGGATCTTGACCCTGCGCGTCGATTTCATCTTCGATCCGGACGATGCAAAATAATCGCCGTCGAAGGGAGAAGTAGAAAGGGGAAGAAGGAAAATGATAGAAGTAAAGTAGGAAGAAGAAAGAAGCAGAGAGAAGAGGAGCGTTTCGTCGTGAATAGACCGCGCATATTTTACATCTAGAAATGGATTATCGTGCTTTGACAGATGTAAAATTTAGAAAAGTGAACTTGCCCATAAACTCCCATAAACGGTTAATGGTTTCGCAGCCTATTCGCGAATTCTGGAAATTCCTTTCCAGTTCCAAGGAATTTCTGAGCCAGTTTTCTTGTTTTTTTCATCTTCCTCTTTTTTCCCTTTCTTTCCTTTTTCTTTCTCCTTGCGAAATGTTCACGGATATTTGGAGATTCGATCGGGAGGAGGGGTTGACAGCGGAGCGCGGGCATCGATCGTGTTCGAAAAGGGACGAACGTCGAATCTAAACTATCACTGTCAGATCTTTTGGCGGCCCCTTTGACGTTAGATTCCGCGGAATAAACTTGCATGATTCGCGATGTGCAAATCCGAAGCGTCGAGATAGCAAAGAGAAGAGAAAAGGAGACCGGTTGGGAGGAAAGCGGCTGGAAGAAGTAGCAGAGGGTGGCGCGGCAAGAATAAGAAGATGTGGAAAGACAGGGTTGGAGGGTACTCGTTTCCCAAAGGTCGAGCTTCCACGTGTGCGAAAGTGAGACGGGGCTAGAGGGTGAGAGCGGAGAAAGAAGGAGACTCGAGGGGGAGGGAGAGGGCGGGTGGTGAGCTCGGCGAGGCAAGACGGATGGAGGTCGTAGGACCAGGCCGTGAGGAGACGAAGGAGACGAAAGGAGAGGTCGTAGGAGGAGGAGAGGGTCGAGGTGGAGGGTAGGAGAGAAATAAAGATGGCCGCTCGTGCCTCCGGGGCCGAGCCACCCACTCGAACCACCTTGCTCTCCTCACGGTAATAAAAGGAAAAAGGGGAGAAAACTGAGGAGCAGAGCTGAAGGTGGTAGGTTGGCCTGTGGGGGTGCCACGAACGAACAGCGACGAACGGCGGGGGGGGGGGAGGGGGCATCCGCGGGGGAAACAGTTCTTATTGATTCAGAGGAGCCACCCTCACGGAGGAGCAAAAGCCTGGTGGACCCGCTCCTGGACTTCTCTCCTTCTCGATCTTCCCTCTTCATCCCCGCGTCAGCCCGTGCCTTTTACGAACGAGTGCTCGCGATCTCCGTCACTTGCGCTCCACCTTTTCCTTCGCCCTTCCAGACTTCTTCCACCGCGATCATCCCCTTTGCCCCGACCCCCTCTTCATCTTTTATTGGCCCTTCTATTCTCCTTCCATTTCATCCTCCTCTCTTTCCCTCTCTCTCTCTCTCTCTCTCTCTCTCTCTCTCTCTCCTCTTCCTCCTCTTCCGTTTCAAACAGATCCGTTTACGGTCTCGCCATCGGTGCAAAGTATCCGCCGTGCGTCTCAAAGAATCTGGGCCGCCCTGGGTCAATGTTTACCCGCGATTAAAAAGTAACGAGCACCCGAACGTGTGGCGTGGCGTACAAAGTTTGCCCCGGTTATTAAAGGGTAGCCAGGTTTTTCGAGTCGCCAGATTGAAACGAGCGCATAATTGCCGGCTACCTTTTTTCATTTACGCGTATACACGCTCGTGTGTATCATCCGCCGTCCCCTTGGCCGCGTTTACGTTAACCGCTGGGGATGGCCCACGGGTCAAATTGACTCCGACTTTCTGCCTCTACCTACCCCGTTACGCTCTCGTAAGAGCAGCCCGCGTTCACGGAAGGGAAAAGCGGTTTCAACCGCTTTTTCCCCGCATTCTTGTTTACGCTGCCGACACACGACTCCTGTCGGCAGGTGTGCGTTTACTCGCCGCTGATGCGTCGTCAAATATAAAACGAGTTCGCCTAAAAAGCTACGCCGTACATCGTACACACCCCGCCTCTACCATCCTGCCTCCTTCCTCCTGTCCAGCGTGTCCGTGCCGGCGCGTTCCCACCGGAGAATTTTCCAAATTTCCGGCCTGGACGGATCTATATCGCCGGCGACACACTCTCGTGCTCGTCTCGAGCGCCAGCCTTCGGCTGGGTCCCGCTATCGTAACCGATATCGTCGGAGAATCGCTACGAAAGAACGGAAATAGCGACACGACGGTGGTGTTCACCGACTCACCGACACCGCGATGCATTTCGCCAAGTGAACGTAACGCGAAATGAGAAAGGCAACGTCGTAATTTTGTAGGACTTTTCCTAGCGGTAGCTCTGTAGAGTCGCCCCATCTCCGCCCCTTTTCTCTTTCTCCGTTCCACCCTCGCCCGTTCGCCCGGCTCTCTGGGCAAATTGACTTTTCCTAATAAACCAACTCGCGAGGCAACTTCGGCGAAAATCATTTAAAACTTTGCCAGACTCGAATTCGCCTCTCGTTTTAATGCGGAGGCCCGCAGAAAGCTGCTCGCACGAGGTGCGTGCATCCTCGTCTCATTCCTCGCTCGTTCCTCCTTTCTTCCGCTCTTTCCGCGCCGCTTACACGCTTCTCCCGCTTCCGTTCATCGTTTTCTCGTTTCGCATTGTGCCGTGCCGCCTTTGTGCGCTAATAGCCGCGGCGTCTAACCGCGGAGCCGGTTTTCTCCCAGCGTCTGATGGGAAAAACTGACGGAAAATTGGAGAGGCGCCGTTGAATGAGGCCTGACGACCGCTCGATACGCGCTTTCACGCGCAACGCGTTTCGATTCCGGTTCGCGGAAGCCTACCGAACGACGCTTTTCTCGCCTATCGAGTCGTCTTCGGCGAAAGAAAGACAAATTGCAAACGGCTTCTCCAGATTCCAGATGGATGATCCATCCCCCTGCCTCCTTTCCTTTCAAATAATTTTTTCCTCGTGAAACGTACACGTACGCGGCAGTATGTGCCGGAAATAACCAGGCGCCGAATCAATGGCACGAGAATCGAAGAACGTAACAACGTTGACTACACACGATCGACCCACTCTGCCGCGTTAAACTCGCGCACGATCCTCGCTTTAACGTTATTTCATCTCGGCGAATAATTCAGGAGTCGGTTTCTCGTGGCTGGAACGCGAAGCCACGTGAGACCACGCGTGCCGTACAGAGAAGCCGACGAATATAAAGGTTAGCGGCCGACAGAGAACAATCGTCGATGATGATTCGATTTTTCGACGCGGTCGAAGCTTTCGAAATACGGTCTTCTACATCCAACGATGATCTTCGACTGGTATCGTTGCAGGGTAGGCGATCCACCGGAGTACGGCTTACGTTATTTCGTTTCCGAGTACTTGCACAACACAAGTACGAATAAAAGTACGAATACGCGAAATAAAAATGCAGAATCGGGCAATTTATACGGTTAATTTAAACGGTTGCCGCCGTTCGTTCTCGCGTAGATAGATTCGCGATTAGCTACGAAGATATAAGAATTCTCCTACCAATTATCTGACGATTGTCAACATTGTTTCGAAAGTAGCTGGCCGAATATGAAACGGCGTTGGAACGAAATGTCAAACGTTGCTCGAACGGAGAATGGTTATGGGGAACCTTCGAACCATTTTTTCGCGTTTTAAGGAACGTATGTACGTGAAAGAAACTGATTCAATATTTGCCAATCCCCGGGCGCATCAAAGAGCAGCTTTGCATAACAAATAACCTCTCCGAAGTAAATGTTTGCACGACCTCCAGCTTTGGAGAAAGACTAAAAAGCAGCTGTTCGCGCCAGGTCAGACAGATTTTCGAGGAAATGAACAAACCGGGGAAAAATTGACACCATCATTCCCAATTGACGCCGGTGAAACAACTCGAGACCCTGGTTAGTCGCGCAAACATCGACGATAGTAGTTTTTCGCGCGACGAAATCCGGTGTACTTGAGAAGCTGCCCCGGTTTCTCGTCTCCGAGCTTGTTATTCCTGGTTTATGGGTTTCCACGTCGTGCTGGAACGACTCCGGTGGTCGTAGGGGGTGGTGGCTCGTACGTACGGGATTCCGTTACTATTTATTTCATGGCACACGCCCTGCACGAGATCGCTCCGAGCGCGAGACAACCGCGATACGTTACGAGGACGGGGAAAAAGCGAGCGGCGCAGCGAGACGATTCGATTAAAAATATGCTCGCGAATTTCCCGACGCCGTGTACACAAGGATCGTCGGTGAATCGTACGTAAGAGTCAAGAGGGAAATAAGATCACGAAGAATTCCATCATCTCATCATGGACAATCGAACGTATATAACGAATCACGCCGTGCATCGTACAACGACGTTTTGGCAATTTGCAACGAGGGGGAGAGAGAGAGAGAAAGAGAGAGAGAGAGAGAGAGATGTGAGTTAAGAGGAAAATTAGAGTACAGCAGGATTAAACAAACGCACCGTGTCTCGAGTTTTACAAAACTAGATGCACGCGGCCAAAACGAAACGTTGCTAAAAAAACAAACAAACAAAAAGGGGAAAAAAGAAAACGCTATTCGTTGGAGTGTCTGGACATGCAGGAAAGCATCGGGTGGGAACGAAGGAAGAAAGCGTTCTTGGCCGGCAGCGATCTCGTTTAAAATTCAACCCCTGGCGGCGGCGGTGAGACGGCGGGAGGACGACGGGAGAACGGCGGGAGGACGGCGGGAGGACGACGGGAGGACGGCGGGAGGACGGCTGGGGCGGCGAGAGGGGTTACTATCTCGAGATAATAACGAGTTCTTCCTTTTCGTTTCCTCTTTTTCTCCGGCGATGATACACGGCGAGAGCGGGTACGCGCGGTCTCGAAAAATTAATTATATCTCGAAAGTTAAAATCGAGTTTGGGGGTGGAAAGGGGGCGGGCGGGAACACGTTTGTTTTTGTTCGGCGTCGACCCCCGGCCGCCACGGAACGGCAGAAATTTTAAACGAAAGTTTACTAATGAAGGCGACTTCCCTTCCTGCCCTCTTCCGCCTCTCTGGCCGCCCTCCGTATCCAACGCTGCAACGGAGACCGCGGCAAGAGAAGAGAGGAAAATCGCGCTACGCTTTTCCCGCGTATAGTTTTCTGCGCGTTTCATCGCCGGCCTGGTGTACGGGCCAGACTTTTCTCGAGCATCCTCTTTTTTCACGGACGTCGTGTTTCAATGGAACCTCGCGGCGCGCGACGCCGCGAAAAGACACCCACAGAGAAAGAGCCAGAGGAAACGTGTTTTTCCTGCGCGTTCTCCGTTTCAATGCGCTCTTGTTTTCAACCTCGATCCGCCCCCGTTCAATCCACCAACGTTTTCTCGTTACGCCAGTCATCCTCCCGTCGTCCTTCACCGGTCGTAGATCACCGAAGGAAAAGTGCGTTTCTAACGTTTTCACTTTAACGTCTTTAACCGCTCTGTGACAATGGACAATTGGCTCGACGTGAAAAAGAAAAAGAAGAAAAAAAAGAAAAGAAGAAGCAGTCGAAGACGAAAGAAAGGAACTCGTTAGATTCGATGATACGGTCGACGACGTTTCGCAGAGTTCAAAGGCACAACGGCCGATGCTACACTACCGTTTCGACGTTTTCCGAACATTCCGAACGACGTTAAGTCATTTTTCATGGATTTGCGACGTTCAACGCCGGTCTGCCATTAAACAGGAGATGTTTAATGCGGCGTCACGCGAAATGAACAGCCGATAAGTGGTGGAAACTTTACGGAAGCCAAAGGCGTAACTACGAAACCGAGAGAAGTAACGATTTTATAACGATATTACGACGTGCGAGTTAGTTTTTAAATTCTACAATTTTTCGTATACGGTTTCCGATAGAACAACTGTTTCGCGACTATTTTGAAGCAACGCTTTAAGGAAACACAAATCCTATCGCTGTCATAAACGTCACTATTGACAGAGGTAGACAGAAGATTCGTATGCTCTTCCGTAGTCGAAACGGCGGAACGGTAATTGGTACGATCTGTAGGATGGTTGACAACAAAGGGTCGGTCGACGAGAGCAAACTCGGGGAAAAAACATATCGGGCGTAGAATCGTTCGTCGAAGTCGACGATCAAAGAGCCTGGAAGAGAGTCGTTTCTCCGTCGGATGTCCCGTTTTTCGAAGATCGATAAGCGAGTTCTTCGAAGCGTAGAGGGAAGCCGAGGGACCAGGCATAATAGAAAGAGATCCCTCCATTTTGCCAGCCATCTTTCGCGCAGGGCTGCCTAAACCCACCCTCGTTCTACTAGCTTTTCTTTCCCCTCGCCGTATCTCTTTCTCTCGTCGTGCACCCGGCCCGAAACAAACCACCCCCGACCGCCACAACCTTTCGCCGGGGGTAAAAGCTACGAGGAGAGCTCGCGAGAGCACGAAGGGTTCCTGGCGAAAGTAAAGGCTTAAAAATGCCCCTTCCACGCCCTCCTTCGCCCGTCACGAGAAAGCCTCTGCCTTTCCTGCCAACAACCCCCAAAAATCATTAAAACCATCCCTCGCCGAGGATTCCCTCGCCGGGGACGAGGAAATTCCATCCTATATATAGAATGACGCTTCTGAAGATTCTTTACGCGGGAAAGTAGCGCGATCGAGGGAGATTTCACTACCTGGTTGACAAACGAGCCGGCTCTAATCGAGATCAGCGGTGTACCAGCTGCTCGATTTATAATTTACCGGACGAACGACAGCGACGGAAATTTCACGCAATCTACGACGTTATCGAGTCTCGAAGTCGGAATCGGAAGGGGGCGCAGCTCGGCCAAGAAAATAACCAGTTAGCCAACGGGCTCCGATAATTTCCTTTCGCTCGCTACAGCTACCGACGTCGGCAAAAATGCTGGAACGCACGAGGGTTGCACGCCAAGTGATCCACCGTGTACGCGACAAACGCCACCGCGAGTTATCGCCCTGCGGCTGCGGAAGAAAATTGCGCGATCCGCTTTCACCGTCCTCGTTTATTTACCGCGACTGGGAACCGTGACACGTGACACGTGACACGAGACACGAGACACGAGACACGAGACACGAGAAACGTTGCACGTAAACAGGCCGGAAGGAGGTGGCCACGTGAAAAAATCCAACAACTGGGCGAAAAAAATCACGATACGTGGTGGCTGACCAGATGTCGCGTCATGTGTGCGCTCGATGGAGGAGGATCCCTCCTTGCCGAGCAAATTGCAGCGCGCGGGCCGCGAACCGGCAGCAGCGTCACGGAAACTCGCGTTTCCACGTTCTCCGAGAAGTCGATGAAAGTTGCCCGACGAATTTCGATTCTCGCGGCTGTTCGAATTGCGTCACGGCTTCTTGAATTATAAAGCATACGCGTGGAACGACGTCGAATTTCGAGGGCAAAACGCAGCCCCTCCCGCTTCCCGTTCCGGAAACACTTTCGCGGAACGGAATCTCCGTTCCAACGGCAGAAGAACGTCGAGCTCACTTTTCTCCATCGCTTCACGGCTCGCGGCTCGCGGGTGGCGATATAAATTCGTCCGATCTAAATCGAGTCGGTTTCAGTTTCCGATCTCTGTTCGGGTCGTCTCCTTTTCTCGTTGCTCGGCGATCCTTTGCACGGCTGCACAGCTCGCGTCTTCTCCGGCTCTATCCCACTATCTCTTTCGTTCGCCTCGTCCTCGCGCTCGCGAGAGTCCTGTTATTCCAGGATTCCAGTTGCCTAAGACGCCTTCGCCGACCGCAGAGTAAAGTATGGGGCCATACTTCACCCGCGAGGGCTTCGCCGCTTCCTTGCCTCTTCTCCCTTACGCCCGCCCCCCTCTTCGCCCACCCCGCGCCACCGCCGCGCCTCAGCCCGGTCTAATGAAACTTTGAAAAATCACCGGAATTAACCGAATTTGAATTACACCGAGTTCGCCCCTCGCCCCCGCCCCCGTTCCCCGGTAAACTTGGGGGACAGGCGTAGGAGGGTGAAAAGCGACGTAACGACCGCCTCAAGGGGCTTGAAATTCCTTCAAGCCTTTTCCTCCCATTCTCCCTTGCGTCATTACGCCTTCGAGGATGCTGTCTTTCGGTATCCTTTCTTCTCCGTATCGATCCTAATCCCCTTGTCTCCTATCTATCCTATCTAAGCGCACGACGAACGACAACCTCCGTAAACAACCTTCCTTCGTATCGCGGAATTTGGCGAACCGACGAACGCGAGCACAGACTGTCCGGCACGGCGCGTTCGATGCCCATCGGTAGACTGGACTCGCTGGTCGAAAAAGTGACCGTCGCAATGGTTTCCCCCTATGGGACCCTCCTCCTCTTTTTGGGTCCAGCCGTGGCGTGGCCGGCCTACCCCGGTACAATCGTATAAAGGCGAAAACTGGACAAACCAGTTTGCCGTTTTCGAAATAAGGCTCCCTCGGCGAACGGGACCTCGTCGGCTGGCCGATGTCCAGCGTGCGAGGGGTGCGCCGCCGTTGGCCCGAATCCCAACCGGCACGGCGTCCGGCGTGTTCATGAATATAAGTCGCAACAATGTCGTTCGTCCGACCGGTTTCTTCTTCCTTTCCCATTGTCGCCGACCGAAGGCTACCGCTCGAAACTCACATAACAGTTACATACCTTTCAAATTCATCGGACGAACAGTGTTACACCTTCGTGCCATAGCTTCAACCTTCTGATATCTTCCTCTCCTTCCTCCGACAGAGGACAGACCTTTGCCCGACCTCGTAGCATTTTCGATAATTGGTCGTCGAAAGCGACGACGGGAGAATAGGAATAGGACTGGCGGGGCACGAAGGCAACGAAAAATCGCAAAAAAGGGGAATCGGCCTTTGGACGATCAGCTTCCCGTCGAAGAGAGTCTATCAGGATGGTAGGGGGTAGGTGGTGGATTCGGTCACGAAACGTAAGGGGTGAGATGGCTCGCGCGTCACGAGGATTCCGAGGAACGTGGAGTGGCACGAGAGGGATTAGTCGAGACGTGGAAGAACGAGAAGTGGATGAGACGCGAAAGGAGTACAGGGGCTAGAGAGAAGACGGGGCGAGAAGAAGGTGGCTCGGCGAGCGAAACAAAAAGGGGGCCGCAGCATCCAGAAGCCTCGGCCGGGGCTCGTAAACACAGCGACAGAGTCTCTTGTTTTCTTATCTACGGTGGCAACAATGGGCCCCCAAGAAACAAAAGACGAAAGACGGGCTATTTATTTCGGTCCATTGTTTCGCAGTAGCGCGGAGTCAGGCTTGCGAGGTTGCTTGGCGCGCAGAGAGAAGGAGAGAGAGTTAGAGAGGAACGAAGGGCGGGGGAGGGGGAGAGAGAGACACAGGGAGAGAGGGAGAGGGAGAGAGGGAGAGGGAGAGAGAGAGAGAGAGACAGACGGACAGAGACAGAGACAGAGGGCGGGAGGAGGTAATGTAGAGAGAAGAGCTACCTCGAGATGGCTGCAGAACCACACGCCATAAAGACTAAACGCTATGAAACGCTCCGCGGGTCCTCCTACCAAGCCGTACATTGCCTCTCGCCGGAGCCAAGGGTCTATCGTACCTTTTGCGGAGATAACGAGCTTACGAGCTTAATACGACGATGAAATACTTACAGCTATAAGTATCGCGAGCTCTTGTAATTATGTCCGTGCATCGTTCCAAATTAACAAATCCCATTTATAGAAAGTAGAACCCGCGGTATGTGTGCGCCGCTTTCAAGAATTCAAAGGAGCGCACGATGCATCAGAACCTTTGCCAACCTTCATCAGCCACGATATGCAATCTTCCCGTGCGCTCCTCTTGTTTGGAAACGCAATCTTCCCCGAACCGCCTCTTGTTCTCCGTGCCTTTCCTCGTCCAGCGAGGGAAAAAGCGCCGCTGTTCTCGATCGAAACGAACGCAAAACTAATCACGCGCCCCTACGACCGTCCTGGCAGGAACCGAGTCGCGTCGGCCGATCGCGAACAGAGTCGTTTCACCGTCAAAGCTGGGGCATCCCTTAGCTTTCCCGTTCTCTCCCGTGCATTGCCCCAGCCCCTTTGGTTACCTCGGGAGCTCCGTGAATTAATTAAAATTTTCGCAGCCACGGTCGAGACGGTGGGCGGCGAGAGGCTAATTCTCCGGCAAGAAAATTCTGATTCTAATTTCATGCAAATGGCCGCCTGTGCCGGGGCACCGAGCCGAGGGAGCGGGTTGCCAGCGAGCGCAGAGAGGGTTGTTGCGTGACGCGAGGGTGGGGCAAGGGTGACCCCCCAGCCGGGGCGACACGAAGCTGTTCCACGGGGGTGGGCCAGGAAGGGCGTAAGAAGAGCGACAAAACAATGGAACGAAATTTAAATTATGCTCCCCGCAAAATGGCGATCGTATGCAAAGCGATGCTTATCCGGCGGAGTAGAAAGTGAGGAGGCGCCGACGACTTCGCAGATGCCGGCAAACCTTCCTACCTCCGTCATGCGTCTTCTTTTCTGTCGTTCCCGCTGTCCGGTCGCTCTTAATCTTGTCCGCCGTTTCTTTAGAAACGACGAGCGCCGTAACGTGCGCACCTTGCGTGTCGTTCGCCCGCCTGCACGCAATTTCCCGTGTCCTTTCGTGCTTTCATTTGATTCCTCGTTCCTCCCGGCGCTTCGTAAGAAGGCGGGCACCGATGAGAACGCAACGAGCTTACCGCGCGGTAGTTCGTTCGGGATACGACGATCGTGGTCATCGGGGATAAATAAGTCTGCTGGCGCTCCCGGAATACGCTGGAGGTGGTGGTTTCGCGGCGAAGCCAACTCGCGTACGAAATTTCCACCGTTCGAAAGCCAGCGACGACTGTTCGATGCAATTTTCGTGGACGTAAGAGCGGCGTCGAGCGTGGAACACGCGATCACGCGTAATAATATCGACGCAGGATAAAAACGAGCCAATGGGGATTATTAACTCGCCCCGACGCAGATACCACCGCACGACACGCGAAATAGAAACGTTTTACGAATACCCGGAAAGTCGGCGCGGTCGGTAGGTATTCTTGTTGCGGCTGATTTTCTCTTCTCTCGCGTCTGAAGGGATGCCGGTGGACTGTGAGAGAGATAGGTAAGGAGAGGAGAGGCAGCGGCGGCGGCGACGGGGGCAGGAGGATGGATTCATTTATCTTTCCCGTAGATCTAGCTTATATTTCACCGCCCCCTGAGGCAGATACTAAGACGAATGGTCTCTCGAGCAGATCTTGCAAAACATCACCCCCGCGTTCCCTCCCTACCCCCGCTGGCCCACCCAATGGTGACTTGCCATCGAATGCAAATGTAAAACACCGAAGAGGCGAACTGAACTCCTTCAACGCGGCGTCAACCGATGTCGCGCATTTATTCCAACCGCAAAAACCACCATGAATTACGTTAGAAGATCAAGATTAATCGCGGCGGATGGAGAAACGCGGGCGTCGTACGTTTCGCGAAAGTACAGGAATCAGAAGTAGTTTCTTAGAAAATTGCAACAATCAAAACGAACGTGAGAAAATTCGTCGAGTACCGATCCCGATTACGCGAGAACCACCTATATAGTCGTTGAACGTGCGACAACGGTGAGCGAACTACAGTTGGACGGATAGGTAATCCTTCGACGTGTCGCATCTCCGACTTACATTTACCATTTTATCATCGAAGTCCTGCACGTACGGCTGCAACAATCGTATTTCGTATCGTATAGCCGTCGAATGACTGGCCATCGTTAGGCAAATTCGCAAATCTATGCTATAGAAATAAGCAATAATTTTTCGATTTTCTAAATAAAGATTTCTCCCGTTCGCCGACTGTCGGAACGAGTATATTTTCCGTAGATATGTTTATACGCGTTCCCAACCGATTTTCTTCCTCGTAATCTCCTCCCTATACGCGTAAAAATTCGCGTATTATTTAGTTACTATACAGCGTCGGTCTCGGCCAACGGTAAAAATCGCAATGGCCTCCGTTGAACGAGGCTCCGATCTGCGCGATCCGACGCACGAAACGCATGTTTCACGAATGACCGACGCGTGTCACGGCATTAAGAAGCGGCAACCGTTTTGCGATCGAAGGGATTGACGAAAAGGAAGGGGGAGGGAGAGAGAAGGGAGGTAAAAGAAAGTGACCCGAGCCAGGGTGGTCAGGAAGTGACCACCTGGACGTGCGTTCGGTTGACCGGTCAGACGGGTTCGCGATAAAAATTCCATGGAAAAGTTCAGGACGCGTTACGCGTTCGAAAAACCGGTTCCCATAAAGCCGAAAGCCGGGGGCAGAAAGGAGGGAGGGGTTCGCTGACCGTTGGTCGACCCCGAAGGGTTGCTCGCGGCTAGTAGGGTCGCGCAAGAAAGGATCGGATCACGATAGAAAGAACGACGGACTAGTCGTCGTTCAAGAAACGGAAGCTTTCCCACGAGCGCGTCTCCGTATAATTTTTCTTCGAGCACCTCGACGCCGTGCAGATCCGTCGAGCAGATGCAACCGCAACAACGAAATCCGTGGAAATGCGAGCGAGAACGCGAGATTCGAGCGAGCCCAACGTTCGAAGTTTCGACGCAAGGTACATACCGGGGATAATGATCGAACGAGAGCGAGAGACAACGCGCTCGAGGATACTGCGTAGAAAGACAGGAACGTTTTATCGGCGATTCTTCTTCCAGCAAGGGATCGTTTCTCGGTAAAACGCGTTCGAGATAGTGCAGGGTGAAACGTGGGGATAGGAGAATGGAGGAGAGAGGAGGATGGCGGATAGGGTATAGGGCGGAGGGGTGGGGTGGGAGGGGGGGGAGTGGTTTGAAATTGGTAACTCTAGAAGATCAAGATGAAAAACGAGCTAAACGCTCCTCACCTCCCCGCTGCCATGGCCCTTCAACCCCCACCTACGATCACCAACGGAGAAACGAGCACAGAGTCTGGTATACAGCAGCACCCCTCTTTGAAACAGCCCTCGCGCGAGGCAACGCCACCGTTTTAATATTAATGGAAAGGCTGATGGCAGAGCTGAAAGGAAGGAAATTGAAGGAAAATAAAAGGAGAGACGTCCAAATATCCAGATTGCCCCGGAAGCCAGCTAAAATCCATCCTCCTCGCGATATCTTCGGATCTCTTCGAATACCTTAAACTTATCATCGTTCTCAAGTGATTTGCAGCGTGGCTCGTTCGACAAGCTCGGGATAACTTTCGGGAAAAGAATCGCCGTTCTACGCGCGCGTTTCCCTGCACATTTTATAGCGGGTTCGATAACGAGCGACTATCGATCGCTGATCGATAGCTGGCGCGCGCTCTCTTCCGCAGGAAATGACGATGCGTCGCACCAAGTGCTCGATAATTCACGGTTCAGCTGACGTGCACCGAGCCGATTGACGCAAAAAGCGCGCGAGACTAATCTCGGGGAGCCAATGATGGGCGTGAAACCAGCCGAAAGAACCAGAGACTGGACACACAGCAGTCGGACGGTCTAATTAGAAGCTAGAATGATTTTCGATACTCCGCGAAGGAACTTTGCCCGACCGTCATCGAACCATCTGCGAAGGGAAAAGAGAACGGAGGAAAAGTTCGGTAGCCGAGGAACGACCGCAACCTCCGATTGTTAATGCGATGGGTAATTAACTTTCAACGAGTCTCGTTTCGGAAAGCTCAACTTTCCGATGAACGACCGCATCAAAAGACCGTGCCTTCGCCGCGCCAAAACTCGTCGTTCGATGATCCGACGTGCCAAGGAGGAGAGCGGTATCTTTCGCACGGTAGCATAGACACCGATACGATGAAATTCGCCATCAACGAATCGATTATCAAACCAACGAACCGCCTCTGTTGACCTTCGCAAATTCATTCGTTGCAAGGAACACAGACGGCACAGAACGATAGCGAATTTCGACGTTTCAAAGGCTAACGTTTCGAATATCTCGTTCGCGTTCTCCTACGTTTCGAGTTACGCAGTTGAAACGCGCCGGCCACCGAACGGATCATTTCGCGGTTAAAGAATGACAAATCTAGTCGATATGACGGAAAGGGCGGTGCGAAGGGAGATGCAAAGAACGGTATGCAAATTTCTCATTGTCGGAGGGATTTCGATCGCGAGCGAACGGTAAGCGGTGTCGAAAAGGCCCGTTCGGATGGTCCGTGGTCGTCGTACGACACGCGCCAAACCGACGACCGCGAACGAGCGGACGAACGAGCCAGGCAAAGGATATAAAAAGCGCGAACAACGATCATCAAATTGTCCTGCGTCGAACGAAGTTTGGCGGTAAGCGTGCTGACATAGGATATAGGAAACCGATAGAAGGGGTTAGAAAACGAACGTCCATGGTCGTGGCAGTTTACTCGTCCACGTAAATCCTGGAAGGTTCCGTGTAAGTTATAGAACGCGGCGGCGAACGGTCCCGCGGTTCGTCTCCAGGAACGGCTTTCGTCCTTTTATCTGGAACTGCGGTGCCGCTCTCTCGCGCCGGGCAAGCCGGGCGTCTTGGAGCGGGCGTCTCCTGGACGACGCCTCGGATCAATACCGACGCCCAGCGTCTCATTGGCCCCTTCTCTTAGGTGCCGTGGAAAATCGCCCAGGAGATGACGGCCAGGAAGAGGCAGGAGGGTGCAGGCAGGAGGGGCAGGGAGAAGAGGAGGATGGCTCTAAGGGGGTGAGCCGAGCGGACCATCCTTCCTCCATCCTTCCACAGCCTCCAGCCATTCTTTGCAACCGCTTCACCCTCCAGCGCCTCCCGCGCCTCCCGCGCCTCCCGCGCCCGCT
>CM026174.1:398001-409196 GCA_014825975.1 Bombus haemorrhoidalis | reverse complement strand
CGCTGCCGCCGCCGCCGCCGTCGCCGCCGCCTGTGCCTTCTTTTCTGGCCACCGTTCATTTTCCACAAGGTACACGACACTCGTTGACGAGGGATATTTTTTCCAAGGCCCGGTAGAACTTTCCCGTAGAAACGTTTCTCCTCCTCTATCTGTAACTCTGAATGCCATTTATTCGCCGACGATTCACCGGCACGCGCGCCAATTATTCTCTCGATCGTAAATAGATTCCATTTCGTTTCATACACCTGAAATCGTGGACACGATTGCCTCTCTCGCAATATTCTCCCTTCCCGTTTTCTCCGGCCGTTCGATAGTCAGTCGAAGCTCGATGATGGTAAACAATCTCGACCAACTCTTTTCCGGTAACAGGTTGACCGAGTGAATCGTAGAAAGCGGGGACGACCCCAGGTAACCGAGAAACCCGACGGTTTCGTTCGTCCTTTTTCCCGAGCTTAATCGAACGACCGGTTGGACGGTCAACAAGGTTCATTAGTACGTACACGTACGGTAAACTACACGACCGCGCGTCACCCAGCTCGGGCTCGCTTTAAAAGCCGAGTCTCGACTTTTTCCCTTCCGTAAACTTGCGCGGTTATCGGCAGATGGGGATGGAATCAATGAGAGGATCGGGATGGCAGCGTGCGCGTGACCAAGTGATTTTTTGCGCTTTCAGACCCTTTTTGCCACCGTCTTCCTCTCCGTCCCTCTTCGAGCTCTCCTTCCTTGCCGTTACTGTACGCCCGTTCGGCTTCGCTCCTCCAGCCTGGACCTTTCCCCCTTCCCCCGGCCGACCGGCCGGCCGGCCGGCCAACCTTTTTTCTCCCTGTTGCCGGTGAGCGCAACGCGCGCCACGGGACACATTATTGGCTTAATAACTCCGGGGGACCTTCTTTTTAATCCCGCCACCGTTTCCAGGAGAAGCTGTGCCCGCGGAAGACCTTAATTAAAAAATAAACAAGCGAGCCGGAGCCGGTAAACGGGCGCGAGAGATTTGAGGCGGGCCTGGACCGGCCTCGGGACATTTGCATTTCGATTCTCCGGCCACCGATTCGCTTCTTTATCGCGTGTTGGCCAGGCCGTTGCTGCAAGATTTGCGAGAGCCGGCCGACCGGCAACGGGACGCTTCTCGTCCCGGGATTACGGCAAACTTATCGCCGTTGAAAAATTCAACAACTCGTGAATGAATTATGAAATAACGGGCTCGAGTATCGGCGAAAAGTTCAAAGGCGTGCAAACAGGTGTATTTACCACAGGCGACGGCGGGGCAGAGGGTGGTTTACACCGCGTATCGCCACCCACCAAACAACGTTCACGAAGCGATAAACAGTTTGCATTTTGTTGCACGGCCCACCGTATAATTAGCACTTAATAAATCGCGGCGCGCATCTACGGTCGCGCTCTTTCGCGCCGCGCTGATAAACAATCAGCCGGCAGAATTTGATGGTGCAAAGTTTCACGGAAAAGAGGTCCGCGCGATTGAAAATTTGCCGTCAGAGAGATTGAAAAGTTCGACGATCGTGTAAAGCGTCGCGCGAAATTTTGCCCGACACCCGATACGCTACGTTCTCGATGCCGCTATTGAAAAACTCGACCACCTCTCGTTCCCTTAATTGGTAATTAAGGAGTACAGTGGCCCGTCCCGGCCACTTTGCCCGATCGTCGGGCCGCGAACACGCGCAAGGAGGGAAACTTCAACGTCACGTTATTCCCATTACGCGCGAAGCTCGCGAAGGTCTTACGGACCAAGAACGCGACAAGCCACGCGCGCTTATGTGTTGTAGATTCGTAATTTCGTTCTACTTTCGTTCGAACTTTCCGACGACTTACGATATTTCGATACGAAGTACGCGGTTGAAAGCGGTAAGAATCTGTCGCAGGTCCGTAACTAGATAGCTGACGCAGTACGCGGTTTATAATTACGAGAAGTATGATGGGACGCACGTTCAGAATTTACTGGCGACGTATCGAATTTTAAAACTGTATACCAACCCCCTCCCCTCCCCCCTCCTCCCCTCCTCCCCGTAGAGAAACCATGTGGCAATCGTCATTCCTCTCGATAGGGCAGAGAACAGTTCGTATCCAAGGGGAGAATCCGGAAGGATCTGAACGAGGAAAGATACCATTTTGAATGTCGAATTTTCCGCAGACAAACTAAAGTCCAAGTTAGCCACGGCTTAAGGCCAGCCAATGGTAGCCTAGTGGAGAGGCCCGGCAAGGTGTCCGGCGGCTTATTTTTCCAGGAGGGTGAGTGTCGAGGGTGGGGATAAGTCGCGAAGGCGGTAGGGTGAGTGGGATGGCCAGCCTTAGGCGAAAGAGGGGAAAAGACTGGAAAGTGGGGTAAAATAGGCCGCAGGGTGGGGACAGGGAGAGGGCGACACTTAGATGGCTAAATCGAGGGGTTAGAGGGTGCTGCGGGAGTACCGGAGGCCGAGAGAGGGCCGGGTGTCCCGATAGGCGTCCGAGCGACGGAGTCTACGCTTCGTTAACCCATTGCAATGTTATTTAATTTGCAAAGTACACGACGCGACAACAGGCTGCCCCGGGTAATTTTGAAATTTCAACGGACCGAGTGGACGCTAAGACGGTTGCCTGACTCGAAAAGCGTATCACGCTGGAGGAACAATTCCCTTGAATACTAAGAGATATAGAACGACACGGATAGCGTCGATACGACTTCGTTCTCTCTCCATGGAAACAATCCGTTCCGTCCTTTGATGAGTGACGGAACGCCTCTAAGAAAAGAATCAACCACGGACGCCATCTGACGCTCATTAGTCGACGGTAGAAAGAAAAAAAAAGAAAGTAAAAAAAATCCTAACCATCGCAGGTAAGGGACACGACGATCAACCGAAATCCAGACGTCCGCTCGACCCAACTAACCCTAAATTTCTTTCGAACAAGTGCGCAAAAAAATCATGCTCGGAAAACAGGGGTGACGATCCAACCCTCTAAACATCGTCGTTTTTTCCGCTGTACCCTCTAATCTCTAATCTAGGTTTTTTCGCCGATGTTTTTTTCGCACACCCCATCCCCCTCCCTCCCAGCCTGTTAACCGCTGCCCGCGGCTGCGTTATGCCATGGGTGTACAGGTAACACGGAGACATTGAGCCATGGAGACAGTGAGCGAGTCGGAAGACAAAGAAAGAAGAAAGAAGAAAAAAAAAGAAAAGAAAGGAAGAAAGAAAGAAAATGCTAAATCCTGGTCGGAGTGACGACGACGACGACGACGACGACAAGTCGCTGCTGGTGTGCTCGTATTTATATGTACAGCACGCTGACCAAACGATGACGATTTATCTGTAGGGATGCACGCGTTCGCCTGAAACGTTCGGGTAAATATAAAATCTCGCGCATCCGGGTGTTGACCGATGATAGTAAAAACCCATTGCCCGAGCAAACACGGCGAGGAATTTAAACGGAGCCTATTTTGCGCTATTTGACGGCCGTGGAATCCGTACGGACGGAAATATTGAAATACCGGGCGCGTCACGTATTCCGAATTAAATCACTAGACGTCTGAAAAAGAATGCTCGCTAGCGCCATTCTTAGCGCGTCCCGTGTCAATAATGGGTGTACACGATTTTGAACTCCTCAATTTGCAGGATATCTGGACGTCGCGTTACGCGTAACGACGACGACGAATAAATAAATAGAAAAGATTGTAAAAAAAAAAAAAAGAAGCGTACTCCATCGACACCGCTACCTCCTTCTTCTTACTTCGCTACCAAAGTTTTCTATAGTCCTGTCGTTGGACTGCTTGCTGGGAGTATAGCGACGCGATTGCGAAAGAATCGAGCGAAGAGAAGAAAAAGAAGGGAAGAAGCGACGGTACGTTTCGGAGGTGGGAAAACGCTTCGCGTACGATATTCGGAAAGGGAATATCCAGGATCGTTGGTTTATGCAGAATTAGTTTGTGACAGGACCAACGAGAACAGGAATGCGCGGCGGCGGCCACGAGCATAGCCGAGAAGCGAACCCGCGGGAACAGGAACGCGTACACGAAATGCAGTTGGGCGATCATCAGTCGGTAGCGGAGGCGCCACGGGTTACCGCGATCCAGAGACGAGGGAGCCGCGTCGGTAAAAGGGAATTACGTCTGGATCTCGTCCAATCTAAGTGGATTGTTCGATCCTGTCTCCCCAAGCCACCCACGCTCGGGTGAGAGTCCTTTGCCGCGACAGCGGCAATCTTCCTCGCGGTACGGCGTTTTCATTACACGCGAGCATCGTTAATTCTCGAACATGGAAGAATATTGCAGATCGACGATAGAGGACGATCCACTTTGTACGACCGGTAGACGACCGGTGGCGATTTTTACGACGAAACTCGATTGCGATACGCGAAACTCGAGGCATAATACGGTAGTAGGACGAGAGAAACTCGGAGGAAAGTTCGGTTTCTCTTTTACGTAAACGAATTGAGCTGAAACTTGTAACGGGATGGTATTAAATTGAAAAATGACAACGAAGAGAATAAGTTGATCGAGGTCGTAGTAGGTGATTCGAGTATAGATCGTTGAAAGAATTCCTTTCGAGCGGGAGAGATACTTTTTTAATTTAACACATACAAGGTATGGTCAGTTGGACGAGTTATTTTCATCAAGGTCGCCGGTCTTGACTCTCTTCTCTTGACTCTTCTCCCGTCCTGCGGTATCTTTCTCGTTCTTTTTCAACGATGCAGCCTATCATCCCTCTCGCTTGAACTCTTTCGGACGCAGTATCGGCCAACGTACGCAGTTATTCTGTCGGAGCCGAAGCCTGGCGGACCGATTTCAACCGATCCGACCGTTAACCGAATATCCAGACGAATAATATCGAAAAACCTGCTTATCCGATATCCTACACGTTTTACAAAGAGCGTGTTATCCGTTATACGTCACGTCCGCCCACGTGCATCGAGTTCTCCTTCGTTTCACTGATTCGTCGCTGCGTTTCAGCCGCTTCAGAATTCACCCTACAGCGATCCCGATATATCAATTCTCCGCTGCAACGAAGGGGATGATGCATCGTGTGCGCCCTGTCGTGGCTTGACGAAGCCACCACGCGGCACTCTCCTCGCACTTATTGCACGGTATTTTACGAATTGCGTAAGCCTCGAGAATATCGATGGTCTAATAATATGCGTTATGATCGCTTGTTCGCCGCCTGTCGATGCTTCAGTTTTCGTGCTCCCGGTTTTTCGGAGGGCGATCGCGCGTTAGCAGTTACGAACCTGGCGACTTTCATGCGCGTGTGTGCGAGAAACTCGAAGGTTCGAAAGCTCCACAGAGCGCGTATAATACGCAAGAACGTCTAAAATATTCGACACGTAATATTCAGCGAGCGAGAGGATCGTTCTTTCCATGCCTATTTCTTTTACGTTCGCAAAGGCATGAATTTGCGCGAACATCCGCAACAGTCCGCCTCTAACGCGATTGTCTCGCGATAAATGACAGGCACAAGCGGCAACCGTGCGTCGATCGTCGCGAAGGCCTAAAATCCAAAAAAAGGAAAAAAAAAAGAACAGAGAGAGAAAAAGCTTGAATTTTCGTTGTTCCCGTCGTTCGACGATTTCGCGCACATTCCTCGCTATTTCCTCTCCCGCTATTTCGTCTCCAGCTTCTACGCGTGCCTGTAGCTTCGTGCGAGACTATGACGCGAGGAAAGTGTTTTCTCCTCCCAGTTCGCCGCATAGAGAAACCAGGATCGCGGCGTATTGGCAAACATGGTCCCGCCAATTTTAGATGCTTCGCCTTCTTCTTTTTTTCTGTCTGTTTGCAAAGCCTGCCGCTTGTTCCTCGTCTTCGTCTCCCTCTTCTTCTTCTTCTTCTTCTTCTTCTTCTTCTTCTTCTTCTTCTTCTTCCTCCTCCTCTTCCTCCTCCTCTTCCTCCTCCTCTTGCTCTTCCAACCGTCATTCTCTAGCCGCGAGTTGCCATTTTATTTTCACGAGTACGCCCGCTATTTTTGGCCGTTCTAGAAAACACGCCTCTCCTTTTTCCGGGTCTTGGCAACCAGGTTCGGGAGACGCGATCGCGAACCAACGCATGCCGCGTGCGAATTTATTCTTATGCATGACCACGAAAAATATTGAGCGAAATCGCCACTGCCAAAAAGCCAAGCGAATTGCAATTTTTGACGGTCGTTCCGATGCACTCTAATCTAACTCTGACGAGGATCGCCTCGAAATCTTTCCGCTCGCGCCTTGCCAAAAGTTAAGTTAAAATCTGCTTACATTGTACTGGTTTTCGGGATAAAAACAGGCGGACCCGTTTTCTCTTTCGCGCGCTCTCTCTCTCTCTCTCTCTCTCTCTCTCTCTCTCTCTCTCTCTCTCTGTGTGTGCCGCGCGTCTCACCGGTTTCCATCATTCGTGTCGTTTTTCGGCGACGATCGAGGATGCAGAATTCCATAAACGAAAGGCACAGGGAGGGGCGAAGAGCGCGCGGCAGTCATCGAAAATATTCAATTCGATATATTTGAAAGGGGCAGGGAGTAGTAGCGGGACGGAAAATTTATTTTACGCATTGTGTAAATAACGCGCGCGCTGCACACAACGAGGCGAAGCGTTGCACAGATAATGTGTGCAGAGTCCCATCAGAATTGTGAGTATTGATCGTTTCGTAGTAAATATATAGTTTGCACTAGCGCGTCCTAGCGTATCCTAATATGTCGATAAATATGGCGGAATAGTGTCCATCGGGATGATGACTATCGGCAAAAGTGGGCATTTCGCTTCTTCTGTGTGGCGAGTGAGGGGAGCGAAAGGAGGGTCAATGACCTCGCAGAAAATCGATCGACTCGAGATCAGAAAGGACGAGGGTCAACGTAGAAATTGCAATGCCGCTAATAACGAATCGCGCGAAAAGCGCCCGTGGATAAATGTCGCGAAATTCGTTTCTCCGCGATCGAGCTTCGTGATCAGACGCTCCGATGATCGGGACGGGGGGTTGGGGGGGGGGAGGAGAGAAAGAGAGAGAGAGAGAGGAGAAGGAGAGGCGAAAAACTCGCGCCGCAATCGCTCGCCAACGCGGGGAAAAATACGTCGACTCGATTCGCTTCGGAAAATTCTTACGACGAACACGACAAAAACTTTCGTTCTCGTTGCAATCGTACATACGTTTCTATCGATAACGAGTTTCCCGAGTTCGAGAGAGATACGAGAAAGAACGATCGATAGCAATTTTACGTTAATTTCCTTTTTAAACGTCCAAAGTCCTTCTGCCTGTTGGGATAAGCGAGCGACGATCGCGACGATCGCGACGATCGCGACGACGAGGAAATTCGAAAACCGCAAGCAAGGTTGATCGAACGAAAAAACAAACGAAAGGTCCAAAAATTTTCCATTACTTACAAAGACTACTACTACTTGGAGACCTCTCTCTCTCTCTCTCTCTCTCTCTCGCTCTCTCTCGCTCTCTCTCGCTCTCTCTCGCTCTCTCGCTCTCGCTCCCCCTCCCTCCCTCCCTCTCTCTCCGAAACGTAACGGACAAGTTACGCGTCATCGAACCTCTTTCACACAGACGGAAAGAAGAAGAAAGAAGGAAAGACGGAAGAAACAGGAAAAAAAGAGAAAGTAAACAGAAAAGTACTTCTCCTTTTGCGAGAACTAGATTGATTTTTGTTTCGGCACAATGCGAGCTGACTCCAGCGTATGTATGTCCGCAGCAAGAGCCGAGGCACTCAAGTTCTTTGATGCTAGAGACCAATAGAAACCAATTTACTTGGCGTTATGGCTACAGACTCGACAGTGCGCACACGGCTAACAACGTATCCTCGTTATTGCATCCATTAAAAGATCGTGCGTTGCTCGTATAATAATGATAATAAAAAAAAAAAAAAAAAAGGAGAAAGAAAATGGGAAGAGAAAACGCGAAATACCGAATAAAACAAACGCGAACGAGTAACGAGCAAACGCACGGGCCGTGATCTAGAAATTTCCCAAATAGCCGGGAAAATTGGAGTCGAGTGTACGTGTACACGCACGAGTACCGTGCATTCTGGCCGAGTGCGAACGCGCCGAGGTGCAGCGGGGGGTCGCGATCGAAACCCAGGGATCGAGGAAATCTTTTTTGTCGCGCGAACCTCGCGCGCATTGGCTCTCGCCGTGTTTCGTATCCGCGTATTTTCGGACGATTTTCTCCTCTGTACGTCGCGTGAAAGAGGGGCGACGTAGAACGAGAGAAAGAGGGCTCTCGCTCCTCTCTTCCTCTCTTCCTCGCTGCCGCCGTTCGCTCTGTTCCCTCCCCTTTGCCGCCTCGTATCTCTGTCTCTGTCGCCTGCCTCGCTCGCCCCTCGACAACGCTCGCGCGCGTCTCTGCGGAACGGGAGGCAACGGACCAGCGTTTAATGTAAATCGCCACGCACGGGCCGCGCGCGTCCGAGTGAGAGGGATGCTCCGAGGGGCGAGGGGGCGGCGGGGCGGCGGGACGGAGAGGGAGGCTCGGCGAGGGGGCGACGTCGGGGACGGGGAAACATACATATGTATGGGTAAATGTGTACCTACGCCCGCATCAAGCTCTCTTCCTCCCACTCTCTTTCTTCGCGACCGAGCTCTCTCCCTTTACCGCTTTCTCCCTCCCACCCTAGCCGCGTCTTTCTCCTCGGCCCTCTTTCTCCCTTCCTCCCACGTCTCTTTCACTGGATACTACTACTACTACTACTACTACTACTACTACTACTGCTGCTGCTGCTGCTGCTGCTACTACTACCATCACCTCCATCCCGCTCGGCGGCCGGTCGACTCTCTTTTTCGTTCTCCGGCTCCATCCCTGTCGCGCTTCCCGCCCGTTCGATCGCCGCACCGCTTCCTCTCTCGTTGCGCGCTTTCTCGCTTCACCCGCGCCTCCGCTATTCCAACTCTCTCTAACCCTCCGTCGCTCCTACTCCTCCTTCCATCTCTCTTTCGCGTGACCGTTCCGTGGACGAAGCCGCGCGAGCGCGTCCTTCTTTCTTTTTTCTTTTTTTTTCTTTTCCCTCCCAGCGTTTTTTCCCCCGTCACGCCCCCGGGCCGGCGAGTGATTTTTATAATCTGCTACTTGTTGCGCGGCGCGTACCAGCGGCCGGCGTGCGGCCCGCCCGGAAAAACCGGAAAATAGAGGAAAACAAAAGCGGGCGAGCAGGCGCGGTGCAGCGCGGAGACCGGCTACGTCCAGAGAACCGAACGGGGTGGCCGGCCTGGGCAATGGGCTGGGAGGACACGCCGGGATGGCGGCGGGTGAGGCGGGCGGAAAAAAAAGGAAAAAGGCACCGCGGGACCAGCCGGCGAATTATCCGCGTCGCTGTGTGCGGCCACGCTCGCCTCTGTGAGCGTCTCTGTCCCGCGCGTGCCGCCCGAAAATCCATTTGCACTCTACAGATCTTTTCTCTTTTTTTCTTCTTCTTCTTCTTCTTCTTCCTCTCCTTCTTCCTCTTCTACCTCCCTCGTTTCTCCGTTCGCACCACCCCGTTCGCACTATAGGCCGTCGCGTGCGTCGCGAAACGGATTTCCGCGTACGGTAAACAGCTGGTCTCGTCGACGGGAAGCTGCCGTCGTCCGACGCAACACCGTCGGTGGTAAGACGCACGGCAGAAAAGCGTCTCCGTCGACGCGGCGACGCGGCTGAAATAAACCGCGAGAGAGTCGGAGAGGGGCCGTGTAAACGCGAGCAACGGCGAACGCGAGACGTTGCGTCTATCGCGCGTTGTCCCGCGTGCCCTGAAGGCCGTGGACGCGTTCGAAAGAAAGAAAGCGGGAAGGAAGGAAAGAAAGTAGGAAGGACAGAGGGGAGGGAAGAAAGAAAGAAAGAGAGAAAGATGGCAAGGACGCGGGATCCGAACGGACGAAACGCGGCAACTTGGTCTCGCGTAGAGGCGAGGAGCCAGAGAGCCGCGCAAAATGGCTTCCTCCTTTTCAGGAATTATCGCGATGTAGGAAGTCTCGGTCGCCATGGTGGGGGTGGAGGTGCACCGCGGAGCGGCTGTCGGCCGAAAGTTTAAAATAGAATATCTCGCGTGTAACTTTCATCGGTCGTCAAAAAATCATGCAGTGTCGTACCTAGCGGGGGGCTCAGCCTCCCACCCGCCTCGCGACGAGGAACAGAACGAACGAACGGACGGGCGAGGAGAAAGGAAAGCCGAAAGGGGGAAGCCGGCGCGCGGGAAGAACGGCGTGGAACGAGAAGGAAACGACGGGGAGATCAGCCCTCTCTTCGCGTCGCTATCCGCCAAGCTCTAGGATAGGCCACGCGGTTCGACGTGGATACGGCGGAACGTACTCAGACATATGCACGCGCGCGCCAAGTGTGCCGCGCGCGCTCGATGCATCGCCGTGCAACGCTCGCGCGTGTGTGTCGAGAGCGCGCGGCGCACCGCGACGATTTACCGCCGGTAAATCGCGTCCAGGCAGGAAGTTCTCGCACAGGCCGAGCAAAGATATTTCGCAGCTTTTGTCGATAGCGCCGCTCGATTCCGTATTAGGAATTACCGAGCACAGGGAGACAGTCGTCGTTCCAACATATGGCACCGCCGGCCGATCGTCCCCGGTCCGCACCGAATCAGCCCCAACCACCGTCCGCGAGACTTTCTGCCGGTCGAATTTCAAGCTCGACGATGCCTTCCGGCGGCAGGATATTCCGATAAGGATACCATCGTATCGAGGGCGGGATTTTCCCGCGACTCTTCGCGTCACGGTGCGCGGCCGTGCGAGCTTCCTTCGCGATTCCGTTGTTTCCGCTCGCACTCGCCTTCCAAAGTTCGATCGATCGCTCTTCGAATAATTTCTGTTCGTGCGGTATCGCGAACGCGATCGATGATCCCTTGAAAGGCGGTAATTTTCTTCGGTCACGCGTGACGGTGTAGGCGACAACTCGTCGATGACGATAGGTGGTGCAGTTAGTTTCGAAAATTCCTCGACTCGACACGACTCGACTCGACTCGACACGACTCGACTCGACTCGACTCGACTCGACTCGACTCGATTCGACTCGACTCGTCTCGTCTCGTAATCGACAAAGATGTGGAAAGCAAAGGCGAGATATTTCCGCGAAACGAGATGCGTGGAAAGCGCGGCTCGCCGATCGTTTACCGTTCCTGGTACAGTTGCGGAGCAGGCTGCCGCATCGAGCTCTGATTTTCACTCTCCACGCCAATGAATGACGTAGCGAAGATACACCGCGACGGCAACGGCAACGGCAACGGCGACGGTGGCGGTGGCGGTGGCGGTGGCGGTGGCGGTGGCGGTG
>CM026174.1:370091-397876 GCA_014825975.1 Bombus haemorrhoidalis | reverse complement strand
GGCGCTGCGCACCGATCCGCTCGCTCATATTCGCTAGAGCTCGCGCTCGCCTAGCCGCGCGCGAGTAGAGTACACACGGTGTGATCGGGGGCGCATGCGCAAACGCGTTGCGCGCCGCGACTCGACTCGCCTCGGCCCGACTTCTCGGCTCTCCGTGGCTCGCCCTCCCCGCCGCCAAGGTGCATGCATGCATTCTATGCGGCGTGCACCGCATTAGATGCATTTCTAAGTCGCGCCGCAATAAATCGCAGAAATATCGAAGTGGAGAAGTCTGCCGCGCTGGCCCCAAGAGCCTCGAACGAGAGAAACCGTGGCCGCCCGCGTGACACGCGTCCAACTCGACAATCCGGACAACGCGATCATCCAGCAGGGACCGAGACGCGAACCGACCCGACGAACGGACGGTAAAAGAAGGAGGCCGCCGGCTGAGAAACACCGTGAGAGACGCGAAACACTGGACTACTCTCAGACCCCGCCGGCTCCATTTTCATAGAATCCGATAAGCCGGTGCGCGAGGCGTAGTTGGCCGCAGCTCTTCTTCCCGCGACTTCTCCTCTCTTCTCTTCTCTCGACGAGGAAATCCCCTGGGAGGAACAACACGCAACGCTCTCGCCGCCGTTTTGGAGATCAGGTTTTCGTGGTTAAACGCGCGTTTACGTACGTGCACACGCACGTGCGAAACTGGTGACGTCTTTCTCAACGTGTATCCCATAAATCCCTCTCTCAGCCGGGCAGCTGTGGTGGTGGTGGTGGTGGTGGTGGTGGTCGTGGAGGTGGGAGGGGGAGGGGGAGAGAGAGAGAGAGAGAGAGAGAGAGATAGGGGGCTGCACGACTGCTCGGAGAAAGCTTTTCTTTTTTCATCTGGAACGGCTGAAAAATCGCAAGGCGTCGTCGCCAGTGATCGAGGCCCGCGATAACGCGCTCCCGTCGTCCACGTCGAATTAGAATAATGACGGACGGTTGTCGTTGGCCGGGCAGGAAGTGATAAAGATTACGTTCAGCGACCCGGCCGCGTGCGTGACGCCTCGTGAACGCGCGCGATTTTCACGGAAAAGGGCCGCCACGGATGCGGCAGCATATTCCAAGGAGCAAGAAAAGAATACGACACACTGAGTCACGTGCGAACCAGTCCCTCCCACTTGCGGACGCGGTGCCGCGGATTTCAGTGCACTGAAAATCGTAACATCGCCAACCTCTGGCAGCTCCGCTTCCTCAAACGCCTCGTCCTTTCTTCTTCGTTGGTAATCGAATATCGCCGACTATCGTCGAGAGGAGATCGGCATCGAGATCCAGATCGAAGATACAACCTCGGAGGTTGTCCCGCAGCAGGATTTCATGAGAACGCAGACCAATTGCATCACGGTGAATGCCGATGGACGCGGGGGATCGCGAGTGAAACGAAGATCGGGAAGAACGGGTGGATCGAGAAAATCGGGAAAATCGGCGAGCAACGAACGAAGTACCGCCTCGGGAAGACCATAGACGCGCGTGTTGATCGGCGCCCTGTGCGGTGACGAGCCGCGTACGGCCCTGGTGCACGTTTTCGCCGGCACGGCACTCGCGAAAAATTCAGCTGTGCCGTGCAGCCGAGTTAATCAGGAAGCACACACGTTTTTCCACGAGACGCGCGGAGCACACGAGATTCGACTAGCGACTAGCGACTGGCGACCACAGTGTGTCTCGTCCTCGGCGTTAGCGTCGTCGTGTGGAACCGCGAGCGAGTGTGCGGTCGGAACGATGCACGCGGAGATCAGTGCTCGTCAGCCGAGAGATCTTTGAAAGAAAACGGCAGAAAGTGGGAATAATCGACGCGGCGCTCTGTGTACCATCGGCCGAACAATTCTTTCCACGCGTCATCCATCGTTTCGCGGAGGTGTTTCGTCCGATCTCTTTTATCCACCGCCTCTCAACGAGGCGGCATTTTCCTCGGGGTGATAGGTGCGCGAGTGAGTGAAACGAGGAAAACTGACCGGTCTCGCGAATTAGTGTCGGATGAACTGGAAACACCGTTCGTACGAAGTGAAAGAGGATGGTGACGAGGACGACGACGACGACGACGACGACGACGACGACGACGGCGGCGACAACGGCGACAAAGGCAGCTGCGAAAACGGCGGCGGAGAAGACAACGGCAACGGCAACGGCGACGGCGACGGCAACGGCGACGGCGACGACGACGACGACGACGACGACGACGACGACGACGACGACGACGACGACGACAGCGACGACGGCGACGACGACGACGACGACGACGACGACGACGGCGACGACGGCGACGAAGACGAAGGCGACAACGACGGTGACGAGTACGAGTACGAGCATGATCAGGACGACGATGACGCGAGGCTGGTAGATCGAAGATCCACTAGACACGAGTTTAGGTTCAGGTAAAGTTTCGTCGATGCGACAAGATTTTACTAATATCGAGCTTCGTGCTTCGTTCGTTATCGATTCGTTCGAAGGCACCTGACAACGATCGATGATTAAAATAGAAATCCAAGATACAACATAGATCGATCCTTTCCCTTATCTCTACCTGTGTATATTGTATCGATCGAACGTTGCAACGGGTCTCTTCGACGATTGTCTACCGCGCTCGACTCTAACAACTATTAATATTCCTTGCTTGCAGAACTCTGACCGGTACACGCTTTATGCCGCAAACTAACAAACCGAAAGCACGCGGATTGGAGGAAAATGGCTGATGCTCCGGACTAGACTCACGCTACTCTCCCTTCTGCCCGTTCTTTCTCTACCTTCCAATCATCGCGTCGTTTTCCAGCTTTCTTCGTTGCTTCGCTGATCCCACGAAAAGCACGCTTCGTTCTTCTCGCTAGACCACGCGACAGAATTTTTCACTGGTTACAAAAATACCTATATACGTCGTATTATTTACGAGCAAAAGTTTGCAAAGAGATCGCGGATATTCGCTCGAAACGCGACGAAACTCTCGAGGATCGACCGTAAGCGAGTCATGCCAGGCTTTTGTGGAACGATCGATCGAATAGGTGCCGGAAGGAGAGTGGGTGGCGTACGGAAAATAGAGAGAGAGAGAGAGAGAGAGAGAGAGAGAGCGAGAGAGCGAGAGAGCGAGAGAGGGAGTAGCGTGGGTGATTAGTTGCAGTGTTTTGGAAAACAATGCGCAAAATTTCGCCGGTGATAAATAATAAAAGAGCGAGTAAAGTGTAACTTCGGGCAAGAGTGAAGTGGCGTGCGGGTCGTGCGTATGAATAAACAACCCGGGCATATGTATTGTCCATTAACGAATAAAAATTAAATAAAACACGAGCAGAGATTGTCGTTTGGAAACTTGAAACATTCATTGTCCCTTCAGCCTGTTATCTTTCCCGGACAGTCGACGGTACCATGGAACGATGGAACGATGGAACGATAGAACGACGTAACGCTGGAAAGATTCGCAACCTCGACGAGAGTCTAGTGGCCCGTACCGTACCTTTGCCCTGTCCCCCCCCCCCCACCAGCACCGCACCCCACCCCCCACCCCGACACGTACATACACGATACAAGGAAAAGAAAAAAAAAAGAGAAGAAAGGAAAAGAAAAGAAAACCTAAAAAGAAAAGAAGAAAGAGAGAAACAAAAAGATGAAAGAAACAGATGAAAAAGAAGTGGAGACAAAGTGGCAAGCGCGTTCCCTATAACGTTACGAGTAAATTTAGCTGGCTGGAAACCCGGCAATGTTGCAATTCGCGCAACGCGTACTCGGCTCGCCCCTATCGTATCCACCTCTCCTCCCCTCTCGCCACCCTTAATTTAAACCCTTAAACAGGTCCGACCTGGTGGCACCTTGAAACCTTCTGTCTGCTAACAGAAGACGAGATAATACTCGAGCGAAGGGTACACGCAAGGAAAAGAGGAAGAAGAGCGGCGAGCGAACGGTGTTGTCTCGGGGAGGGGGGGGGGGGGGGGGGGTAGGAAATATCACGAAGTAGAAAAGAAAATGAAAAAGCCGAGGAAGAGAAGAGGAATGCGAAATAATTCCAGATAGGTTGATGCGTCTTTCTCCCCTTTGCTACCCCCCACCTCTGGACACGGGGCATCACCGATGGTCTCGCCCTTCCCTTCCGGGCCCTGTTCCACCCCCCTTTTTTTAAGGCGGCCAGCTGCGGGGTCAGTTTTCGACGGGCGCGCGGCGCATTAAGATGCTACGCGCGAAATTTGTCATCGACCTCGTGTCATCGTGTCTCGTGACCGCGTGAAAATTCGCTCGCTTGTTCTCGCGTGTATGCAGGTGTAGCAAACCAGCAACGCACAACCACCCCCGAGAGTCCCCGATGGAGAGGAACGAACGCCGACCGAAGGAAGAGCGCGAGAGAGAAAGGGAAGAAAAAACAGCGTGGCGCGAGAACAACCGGCGGATTGCTTCTGCAGTGATGAACGCGTGATGGATATTAAATGGGTGCACGGTACGCATCGACAGATTAATTCCATTTCCAACAGGCCCTGCTGCTTTTCGCGAGCGAGGTTTTAACAAATACGCGACCGCGCTGCGAGCCAGACGATCCGAAATATTAACTGTTTGCTTCTCTCTCGCACGCGCTTTCTCCCTCTCTCTCTCTCTCTCTCTCTCCCTCGCTCTCCCTTTCCCTCTCCCTCTCCCTCTCCCTCTCCCTCTCCCTCTCTCTCTCTCTCGCTCTCTTTTTTCTTTTTTTTCTTTTTTTTCTTTTTTTTCCTTTTTCGTTTGTCGTTTTATCGTCGCTCGAAATTCCACGAACAAATATTTGCCGAACATCGATCATTCTCGCGATAGAAAGACGCGATACGAGCATGGTTCGCAACTTTTCTCGCTTAAGCGGCCGAGACTTGTTTTCTCCGCCGTTTCTGTTCTCCGATTCTTTCGGTTACCATCGTGATCATTTGCCCGTTCGAAAACGATTTTCCCGAGTTTGAAAAGACGACGGGTTCGTTATAATGGGGTCTGTGTTTTCGAAACGTCTAGCGTTAAATTACATTCGCCAAGTCAATTTTACACACGTGAAATTTGCGTTGCTCTGTGCCCGTGAAAATTCCAAAGCTACCCAGTGACAGGAAATTCGAACGCTTCTTTGAAACGCGGCCTGTCAATTCTACCCTCGTTTGCCGTGCCAATCGTTTCGCGTCGTGCAAATAATTAATCGCAAATAATACCGCTTTCCGTGAAAGCTGTGAAAGGGTGAGCAACCCCTAAAAACGCGCGCGGCCATATCGGCTCGTTTAATTTCGCTAATTTCTTTTCTGCCGTTCGCGCGGCCCTCTAACACGAATCGAGGGTAGCAGCCCTTAAGTTTTCCTTCCTACCGCATCGGTCGCGACAGAGGACAGAGGACAGAGGACAGAGAACGGAGACGAAGGAAGACCGAAGGAGACGTTAGAGAGTTCGCGAGACGTTAAAAATCTCATGGGGTTGCGAGAAAGAGCGGAACGAGGGAACGAGGGAACGAGGGAACGAGAGAAAGTAGCGAGGACGAGTCACCGGGTGAAATAATTGCTTCTCGTGCGCGACGAACGAAAGTGTATCTATCTGTAACCGCGACGATAATGGCGGCAGGATTCCGGTGAAATATTTTGGAAATAACCCTCTATTTAGACGAATAGAACGCAAACCGCGCTGAAAATTTCCTCGTACTCTATGGTTAACGCATTCGCGCCGCTACTATTCGCGCGTACCGTGTCCCTTCCCATTGTAAAGTATAAGGCTCAGAGTGAAATAAAAAACAAAAGTAGAATTTAAACACGTATCCCGCTTCTAATCGTGCAAGTTAACAAGAATAGCAAAAGATCACGGAACAGTACCGATTCGGGCATGGGTATATCATTTGTAGCCACCTTTCACGCCGATAGACATTAAAAGGCTGGAATTTCGCCCGTTAGCATCGTACGGACACTTGAAAACAAAGGCGGGGAGAAAAAAGAGAAAAAAGAGAAAAAAGAGAAAAAAGAGAAAAAAGAGGAGAAAGAGAAAAGTTGCCGTAAATATTTTAGTAGCATCGATATCTTCTCGCCCGTCTTAACTCGAGATTGAACAAAAGCCGCAAGTATCGATCCAAGAAAACAATGACTTTTCAGTTCGCGTAAAAGAACGGAAAAACGTTACCAAAGAATTCTATTATCGTCACGACTGATTGAATCGGCCAATCGTCAGGCGGAAATTGGATCTCCTCGTTCCTTTTTAAGCGACAAAAATTTCTCTCTCGTCTTCTTATCACCGAATTACCTATAAAAGTTCCGACTAACCGGCTCGTTGTCAGAGAGCCACCGCCGCGCTCGAACCGAGGCTAATTTCGTCCTACCCTTCGACGAAAAGCCGAAAACTCCGTTTCGAACAGAGCGAACGGCAAAATTGTTAAACTCGAGCGACTCGAATCTCGTGCGTCGAATCGGGAATCAAAGCCGTTTCTTCGAGAAAGTACAGACCGACTGTATTTCACGCGAAGAAGAAGGGGGAAAAAAGTAAGAAAAAAAGAAAAGAAAAAAGAAAAAAAGAAAAGAAAAGGAGTTAGGAACGAAGAAACCGCGTTCGAATCGTCGAAGCGTTATTGATTAAAACAATCGACGAGACCGCTTTCTGCGATGCGACTTTCGAGAGGAAGGCCAAGAAGGAGCGACAGGGAAATAAAAGGGCAAAATCGCAGAGGGGGACAGAACGTTGGAGAGAGGGTGGATCGACAACGGGAAAAGATGGCGTAAAAATGGAGGGTGAAGAATACGAGTGGGATGGGGGTCACGGGAATTCCCACCCTCTCGACGCTCCTTTGCGGATGTTCCATTGGGAATACTCGGGAAGATTTCCAAATTTCGTATCCCCGAGGCGCGTGGCAACTTTTTAAGACGTCTTCCATTAGCGGAGGGTCCGATAGGGATTGTTTAGTCGCATGATTTACAAATGGAGATTGCCTTAAGAAGGCTCGTGACCGTTCATCGAACGAAGGTTCTTCGGTTCGACCATTTCGCTCTCCAGGTCTTTTTATTTCTCTGAGTTGGAAACGGTAGAATCCGTTCGTATCGGGGTCGGAGTGAAAATCGTATAACAAACTAGGTAAAAGTAAGAAAAAGAACGAGTATCGACGCATCGTCTCTACCGCGAGACGATCCGATGTGCTACATCGGTTCGATTTTCTGAAGAGAAGCGCGTGGCGATGCTTTCGTCGGGTCATCGTCGATGTACCATTCATCACGATATCAGATTATCCGTGCTTGATCGGGAAAATTTATATGATCGTAGGAAAGCATCGGAGCAACTGAATGACGCTTGAAATGTAACGTGAAGAGATCTGGTTGGTAAATGGTACACCGAAATTTTTTGCGACCACTGTATCCAAAGATAACGAATTCGATGTAACGTAGCAGAGAGAAGCGAGAATAATCTGTTCTCCTCGAATGGATGCGTTTCCCGTCTCCTGATAAATGCGTTCCGCGGTTTGATTCGAAGAGACAATGCAGGAGGAGCCGCGGTATCAGATCGAAAAAGCGGAAGATCTAATTTTACAAATATTCGCACATTCCGAGTAATTCAAGGCTGCGACTGAGGCTGGCAGGTAGACGGGTGTGTGTGGGGAGGGTGGCGGGTTGAGGGGGAAGGCAGCAGCGCCGAGTTAAAACAAACATTTTTGCGCGTGCGAGCTTCGGCCATAAAGCTCTGCCCGGCCAAATGCATTGGCCGGCAGTTGCATAACACTCTAGAATAGCTTCGGAAAATGGTGGACCTTCTCTCGCGGCTGGCTTTTTCTTTTTCGGTCTGCATCAGCCGTTCTACGACGTCTCTATACCGAGAATTGGTTGCCCGGCTCTCCCTTCCCGACGAACGCCAGGTTCGTCTTGGAACACGGAAAATATACCGGCTGGCCACTTCTTTGCCGCGCGTCGACTCCGAAATGGCTGCTAATCGGGCGCAGCTTGTCAAGCAAAGAACGACAACGCTACGGGCGATTAATCGAGGGAGCATGGCAGGAGACGAGCAAAATTTCGCCGTGTATAGGTTAGCCGAGGATCGGAAGGCACGATGGAATCGTTGCCAAAGATATTTCACTTCCGGCAGAAAATATAAATTCCTCGTATACAGCGAATCGTGCGATTTTCTTTTCTCCGAACACGCGCCTACGCCAACATTGGCAGGCAATTTAGAATTCAATCTGTACACGACAGTGCACGCTATTTTCGACCTTAAACGAGCCTTGCATCGTACAAACAAATCTATTTGTCTGGCGCGAAAAATGACAGAAGCGACCTAAGCGATAACTAATAACTTTTCGAGTCTCGGCCATCCGTACTATACTTTGGCCAAGACGAACACGCTGCGCGTTCGGACAGAAAGAGAAACACGATTGGTTTTGCTCGAGTTACTACGAGTCTCGATTCTCGATTCTCGATCCGCGATCGCGTATTACGCAACCGACAGCCGTTCAAAACCGATCGAAAATAGCACGCGAAATGGCGGTTATTTTTTGGTGGGTTCGAGGGAGAGAGGGACAGAGAGAGAGAGAGAGAGAGATAGAGAGAATGAGGCGTATCACCAGAAGCGAATCTTTAGCCAAACGCCGATGTCTAAAAACGATGTCTCTTACGTTGCAAAAACGTGGTCTGTCGAGAGTTTCGGAGAGACTCGATTTCCTGGGTTCAATGTCCACAGTGGGGGAGGGAGGGGGGGGGGGAGAGAGAGAGAGAGAGAGAGAGAGAGAGAGGTCCCTCTCGATCTGTCGAATCCTTTCGAGGTGTCTAAGGCAATTAAAATTATTTATTAAAAGACACCGGTCGAAAGTAAAGAAAGAGAGTGGGAGGGCGCAGAGGGGCGATGGAGAGACGCGATCCGATTAAAATCTAATTTTTCACGGATACTCTCTTAATTAAAACATTAAATTGATTGCGGCGTAAGGTTGAGGTGGCGAGGGGGGGTACCGTCTTCTCGAGGCGGGACGAAGCAACGAGAGGCAGGATCGAAGAAAAAGAGAGGAGGCAACGGAAGTGGGAGAAGTGGAGGAAAAGACAGGGTGGAGGTTCGCGCGAAAATAAATGAAAATGAAATCAATTATAAAACTGTTTGAGGAGACTCCGAGGAGCAGGCAGTAACCGATGGACAGACGGACGGACGGACGGACGGACGGATGGACTGGTACGGGTCGATCTTGAATTTTCTTAATTAAAAATCTACAGACTTTGCTTTCAATTAAAAACCGAAATGCCACGGCTCGCTCGTTACCGGTTTTCCAGTTCCTCCGAGGGGCCACGAAATAGCGTCTTGCTGATCGAACCCGTCGATAGAACAACAAACTTGAGCGAAGACGACGCGACGCGACGCGACGCGACGCGACGAATATTTTCCGCCTTTCGTGACAATGCGATCTTAAACTTTAAAATACCTTAAAAATCAGTCCCGTTTAAACGAAACCTTCTTTGTCCATTTCGTCTTCCGATTACGCATAACCGCATCCATTCTTCTTCCATTCCCGTCAATATTTCGAAAATATCGATCGCCGCGAGATCAGCTGGATCCCTGGCATTCTTACGAACTTTCCTTTCTCGATCACGCGTTAGACAGGATATAGATAGAAATCAACACGAAAATTAGAAAATCAACGCACGATCGTTTCAAGCGATATTCGAACGGAAATATATATATATATATAAAGAGAGAGAGAGAGAGAGAAAGAGAGAGAGAGAGGGGGGGGGGAGAGTATTACGAGTTTATGATTTTTCTCGCGAAAGGCTGAAGATTCGTCGAGTCGATTCGAGAGAGAAAACGCGAAAGGGTGAAAGGGTGAAAGGGTGAAAGGGTGAAAGAAAGAGTGAGAGTGGCTCTCTAATCTTCGCGAGATTTTCGCGGCACGAAGACATTGCCTGGATTTATGATCCTCCTAAATCTCGACCGTCCTCCCCTCGGCCAGGCTCCTTTGTCCCTGGACACTTTTGCACTTTTAAAACTTACTTCGCCGCGGAAATTTCATTATAAGTGTCGTGGCTCTAGTCGCGGCGATAAGGCGACGCCAACTTGCCCAAGGCGCGCTTGCCGCTTTACATCGCGCGGCCTTTTGAAATATCGCCGTGGATTTCACCGCCTCGTCCTTGCCTTCTGTTTCGGCCCCGCGGACTTTTCCACGACTTAATCAGCGCGGGCGCGCCACTTTATAGATAAACAAAGTTAACATGTTGCGAACTCGCCACCGAAATATTGCCGCTGAATTGCCAGCCGCGCTTCCACGGGAAAAACTAAAACAACTCGCGAAGGTCTGTGAAGGTGTAATCAGCGCCGCGATTCTCCCCAGCTTCCATGGAAACCGAAAGGAATCAAAGAAAATCTAAACTTTCCAAATTCGATGCGTCGCTCGAATTCGCGCGAACGAAATTCCCGTCACAAGCATCGCTGTATCTTCTCGTCGATTTCAACGCCCTTTCGGCCATGTCAATTAGGTCCAAGGACCGACGATTATTCGCACGATAGAAAACCGCCGGTGGATTGCTCGTCGATTTTCTAAACGCCCCGTCAAGGTTGTTCCCTCGTTCGACAACTTCGTATCGTGATACTTCCTCTTAGCCGCCGAGTGAAGCCCCGCCGAGGGACAGAGTTATCATCTCCTGTCCAGTAAAACGTTCGATAGTTCGTAGTCGAAGACGAGTCGAGTGGTCGAAGGCGTCGCGTTAAGGATCGCGGGCGAAAAGGATGAGACTCCGAAACGCTGGTCAACAACGTCAGCGCCTTTCGCAAATTCGTTCGGAGACAATAGCGCCGTTGGGTCCTCCGGTTCCCTTTTTTCTTTTTTTTTTTTACGCGACCTTCTGCCCGCTTTGTTCGCCGCCGAAGACAGAGCAGACACGCGAATATAAAGGGAAGAGAACGGAACAATGAAGGTTCGGGCGACGCGGCGCGACCTCGAGATGAAACGAGGCCAGCCACACACCGAGGCAACGCCAAGTTAACCACGGTTTCACCACGATTTTGCCACGATTTTGCCACGATTTTGCCACGATTTTGCCACGGCCTTACCGCGAAAGGCTGAAAAATCACGAGCTGTCGCGAGATTCGTAAAATCCCGGCCGAGCCCTTTGCCGAAGATAATGCGCCTCGTCCGGGTTCCGGGCCCGGTTCAGCGAGATTACAGTGCAATCGCGATTCCTCGATGGCGAAGAGCGCAGCTGCTGCTAACGGAGGTAGCGGCACATATGCTGCGTGGTCGGCAGTGCTCTTCCGATTATCCACATGCTACGCGTATACCTTGGAGAGAATGGACATCTGGCCTGCCCGCGGTGCTCGGCGGATTATTTGCTCGTTCGTTCCTTAGCGGCGTAGCCGATAGACGCCCGATACGCCACTTGCAAGAACCTAGCGAAATTCCGCCGCGGAGACGAAAGTTTAATCGAACCGCGTTTGGCTCACCGTTGAACCAACCAACGGATTTGTTTATCCGAAGAGACGCCGGCGTATATACGCGACTGGCCGTTCGATGGAACGGCAGTAAATCAGGAAACGAAACGAAAATCAATCTATCCAAGCAGGCTACTACCCGCGAAAAGAATTTGCGTCGCAGGCTCGAAACATTGGCAACTCTCGATCTCGCTCGCTCTTGGCCAACGACGATTTCGTTCCATTTAACCCGTTGCCTTAATCGACCGAGTTAACTCGGGCGCAGGAAACTGCATACACGAAAAGGTTTCACCGCCGCCAGTTAACTCGGGCTGCCTCCAATTTTCTCGCGTTTCTACTTCTCTACCTAATAACCGACATATTTCGGGGATAATGATCACGGTATTTATCGGCAATGTCCGCGTCTTTCCTCCTCCACACGTGCGGCCACAGACTGGCAATAAAAGATGGAAAAATAGATTGCTACTTTCTGGCAAATTACTCTCCGAGATGAACGAATAAGACACAACGTCGTCATGGAATCGTCAACGATCATAGTCAGTCAGTCGTCGGCTCGACGAAAAGCACGCGAATATGGCGAGCGACCTATGGCGAGGGCAGGATAGAGGATAATTTTAATTTTAATATTGAAGCGGTACTAGCTTCTTTCGAAACGAACGATATAAAAACACCTGACTGTCTGACAGACAGACGGACAGACAGACGGACAGACAAACGGACAGACAGACGGACGGACGGACGGACGTACAAACAGAGAGAGGGTATGTGTGTGTGTGTGTGTGTGTGTGTGTGTGTGTGTGTGTGTGTGTGTGTGTGTGAGGGAGAGAGAGACGAAAGAAGAACTAGGCGCTATCTTCGTCTCGACATCTTCAGGCAAAGTGTCCAACGTCGGAGGTTGGGTAGGAAGTACTCGAAGAATAGCTAGCGACTGAAGGGTAGCTCGAGAGGGTGGCTCTGGCTCACGGTTGAATCGGCCGCAAATTGCGGCGAAAAAGGTAAAAGTTGCCCGCTTAACTTTCTTCCGCGCGGAGGTTGAGGTTGGCCTGTGATTTTTGTTTTCATTTGATTACCTCTTCGTTCACCGTGGCGGGGCTCGCGGCGCGGCGCGGCGCGGCACGGCACAACGCGGCGGCAACGTTCCACTCGAGGGGGTGAAAAACGGCTGGTTAGCAACGTGGAGGGTGCGTGGAAGTTGGCGAAAGCGCGCCACGAGATTCCGTTATTTTCACGGACTGGAATCGATAGGGGCTGCCCGATACACGTAGCTGGTTGGTGGCGTGGCTGCGTGTGTGCGAACGTGTGTCGACGCGTTAGGTTGGGTTAGGTTAAGCACGCGCTTAGCCCGATAGCGCAGCTAGGTCACATCGCACGCTAGGTGTTTACAACGGGGAAGAGACCACGCGAGAATTCAGGTGCCATGACCTACCGCGAAAAAGGAGTCGCGTGGCCAAAATCTTCCTCCCTACTGACCTTCCATCGCCATCGTTCTCGCCGGTTCTCCGTCGCGGTCGTAACTTTCCAGCCTCGACTCTTCGAGGGATTACTTTCTCATTTAGATTTTATCCGATGCTCGCGCGCCGTCTCCTCTCCTTGCCTTCCTCTTCCTCAGACGGCCATTTCCCGCGGCTCTTTCTCGCGGCCAGGCTTCTCCTTTTGTTTTTACTAATTACCCGGGACAAGCGAGCCATCCAGCATCCTCCCTCGTCTTTCCAGCCGTCTTGTCCGCCGATCATTAGGCGGCCGGCCAAGAAGGGTGTCCTCTCTTCTCCGACTTCCTCCTTTTCCCTTGTTTTAAATAACGCCACGAAACTATTGTCCCAACCATTGTTCGACGAACGGCGTTCTTGAAACCCGTGAAATCGTCGATATTTTCACGTCCGTGCCCTCGCCCCGCGATGGCCGCCGACCAACCTACCGAACGATGATGCAGCGTCGCGTCGCTGCTGCTCGGCAAACGGCAACATACAACAATCGGCCGGATCCCGTGGAAGGGAATGCGCGCGAAAGAATTCGGCTGGCCCGTCCAGCGGGGTCGAACTCGTCGATCCGACAGCGGTCCGCTGCAGCTGGCGCGGCAAAAAATCAGCCCCGATTGTTTTATCGTCCCCAGCGGTTCTATCCGTTGGTCAACCGGTCCTCCTCTCCTTATTATGATTATCCTCCTGTATAGCGAAGGGTCGTCGAAGGGCCGAGGAGGAGGGGGGACGAAGCGAGAGAACACCTTTAACGCGATTCGAGATTGCGGAAGGCTCGAGGTGGCGGTCGTTAGCTCTCTTCGTCCCTCGATGAAATCGCCAGTGGCCGAAACACGGCCGATGATAGATGAAACGGGAGGGCCGACCGCTCCGCTCCTCCCGTACCTGGAGCAGATCTTTTCTATTACGTTTCCTGCGAACGCGTTTCTCGCGGTTCACGATGACGAGAGACACGGTGGTTGGTGAAAGGAACGCGGTCTTTGGGATGTACCACGTGTCACGATGGTGCCGCCTGTCCGTATATGCAAATCAAGCCGGGCCATTGTTCCCCCCTGCGCCCCTCGTGTTCGACAAAAAGATTCAGGTCAAACTTTCATCCGGTTAGGAATTTTTATTTTTCCACGTACGAAAGGACAAAAGGGGTCAACCCTGGCGTCGGCCCGAAGAGCAAAATACCGGCAGGGACTGGGAGGGGAGAGGGAGGGGGGAGGGAGGGTAGCGGCATTCACCTTTCGGGACGTTCAACGGTCGGGACGACGGTGTCGTTCTAAGACAATCGATACAATTACAGGGAACCACCGTCGACGACGGGAAGACGAAGAAGCCAGGGAAGGGTCGTCGCTGGAATCCCTCTTTTCTCCCGGTGGCCGTCGTCCCTTACAGCTCGTTTCTCTTCCTCGAGCGTGGAGGCTCGGTTCGTGCGCCCGATGCGCAAAAAGAGAAAAGAAAGAAAGAAAGAAAGAAAGAAAGAAAGAAAGAAAGAAAGAAAGAAAGAAAGAAAGAAAGAAAGAAAGAAAGAAAGAAAGAAAGAAAGAAAGAAAGAAAGAAAGAAAGAAAGAAAGAAAGAAAGAAAGTAAGAAAGAAAGAAAGAAAGAGAGAGAGAGAGAGAGAGAGAGAAAGAAAGAAAGAAAGAGAGAAAAGAGGGAAAAAGGTGCGAACGTTCGTAGATGAGAGCGAGATCGGTAAGCGGAGAGCGATTCCCGTCGAACGGTTGAAAACGACGACGACGACGATTCGGCGATACAGATCGTCGTATCGCGTTATAACGTTTGGATCGGACGTGGTACGTGTACGAAATGAAACGGATGCCTGGAACGTACCTGGAAGAAACCGATGAAATCATGGAAATAAGTGGTATCGATCGTTCGATTCTCGAACGATCATCGACCAATCGATAGGCGTCCGATGTGCTTTACCAAGTTCGTTGAAAAACGCGACGTGCGCGACGAAAGGATAATAAAAGAAAATGTCAGGCACAGAAAAGTTTCTAGCCGTGCGCTATTCGGACTGTATTTCGCCTATCGTAGTCTAGCAATCGTAATAAGATCTGGTCTATCGACGAAAGGCTCGCGCTAGGGAATGCAGCTGGAGAATTTGCAGAGGCGAGGCACGCCGTTCTGGGGGTGGTCGATCAAACCCCGTGGAAACGCGATGGAGCGAGTTGCGGTCAGCGCTAGGATTCGAAATACGACGGTGTACGTACTCTGTTACGTCGCGTACGCAACGATGTTATGTTAACCTTATCGTTGGGATGGTGGGTTGGCACGTAGTGTCACGCTAACACCCCTCAATTGCTATTTGCCACGACGGCAGGGCGAAATCTTCCAGACCGCGAGCGGGGCAGGAATTCTCGGTAAAACTTGCTTCGAAACTCCGCAACGAACGAGTTCGACCGCGCCAGCCAGGCTTATCTCGCGAATCGCGTCGTTCGTCGATATTTCAACGACGATCGTCCCGGCCGCTCTGGGCCCGACTGCTGACCGAAACGTCCTGTCTTTTTCGCGGCAACGATCGCTGTCTCGTAAAGCGAGGGACGAGGCGAGTTGCGGCGGTTGACGACGGTATTCGAAATACACGGCGAACGCCAAGTCCATTCTGGCGTGTACGCAACAACGACGTGCTAACCTTACTGTCACGCTGGGGCCAAAGGGATGTAAAGCCGCGATAACGCCTCCGAATCGTTATTGGGTGCGATAGAGAAGCCACCCCTCGTCGTTTACAAACCACTCTATCGTGGAAACGAAGCATCGGTAAACAGCTGGAAAGCCGACGTCTGGAAAACTGTTGCGAGATTAATTGCAACGTAAACGGAAACGCGTTTTTCCCAACGCGACCAACGCGCGACTCCGTCGCCGCTTTCTGCTTTCCGCTGCCCGAAACAGCCGATTCCACGAATCGAGAATAAAAATAAGTTTTCCAGACGGAAGATTTACGATCGCGATAGAGCGTACACCAGCTACTTACAGGATACTACCAGGTATCCGCCGCTGTACGTACACGTATCGCGTAGTCCGACAAGTTTCAACGCGAGCTATACATCTGAGATTCCCCGTCGAGAAACTTATTGTTATTCGTTCCTTACAAGCGAGCTATAATTACTCTTCTCCTTTCCGCTCCGTTTTTTCTTCCCCCTTTTCTTCTTCTTCTTCTTCTTCTTCTTCTTCCTTTCTTTCTTTCTTTCTTTCTTTTTCCTTTCCTATCTATCTATATATGCAATATACGTACGCGCAACGTATCGTCCGGTGGAAATAGCCGCCGGTCGTTCCGGCGCAGAGAAAAATTCCCATCGTATGGAAAAGTAGCGGAAATACCTCGGGTGAAATAGCGAACGGTGCATCGGGAAATGAAATTCGAGGGAGGAATTTCGGAGTCATGAATGCCGGTGCAGCCGAATCACCGGCGTAGCAAATCGAAATAATCGATAAAACGAACGCAGCCAGTGGTAGGTAGGTAGGTAGGTAGGTACGCGGGCGACGTTCGAAAGAGCAAACGTTGCCGGAGATATTGCCGTTCTTTCGCGCTAGCGAAGCGGCGGCAGAGGCCAGGAGTGGCGCGGCTCGTCGCTCGTCCTCCTGTATCGCCGCCGAGACACGCCTGAAAACCGATTCATCGAGGAAAATCGGATACGTAACCCTAACGCCGATCGTACCCAAAGACGGCGCGCACACCGAGAACGATGCAAGAGGCAGACCGAGAGGAAAAGAGAGGCGAACAGAGAAGGAACGAGGAGAGGGAGAGCAGAGGACGAGATGATCGGCGTAGGCGCCGAGCACGTCGTTATCCACCTGGCGGGGTTTGCGCAGCGCAAAACGCAAACGCAGGAGAGCGCAGAGAGAGGCGCTTCAGCGCATGGGGCAGTAGCGCTGGTCGCGAGGGTGGGCAAGGGGGCGGTGGATGGCCGAGAACGGGACAAGGTCCGGCAGAGAGGGCTGCGATGGGGCGAGAGAGAGGCTAGGAGGGCCGCGGGGCTGTTGGGGAGGTCGAGGGGTGCGCGTCCGAGAGAGGGTTGGTGGCTCGGTGGTGTGATAGAGGCGGCGAGGAGGTGAGGTGGGGGTGCCCGGCACGGGGCCACGGCGCAGTTGCTACTCAGACACGGGGATGCTCGCAATGCCTCTATCAAAGGTTACCGAAATTTTCCTAAAATATCGGCGTTTCGTTGCGCGATCGTCGAAGAAATCGTGTTCGGTGCGCGCGAGGTGTTCCTTAGCCATGGGGAGAGGAGTTTCGAGTCGGAGCTGAGTCGCCGCTACTCTTGGGAGAATCGCGGGGGCGCGTCGCGTTATCGTCGTAACGTTCGAGGCGAAAGAAGGACCGAGAAGAGCGGGCCGGTTGATCGTGGGACGTCCGGTGGTGAGAGAGATCAGAGCGTGTTCGCGAAGGCGACTTTGCTTCGGGAACGAGGGCGCGGGACGAGGTGAAACACCCAAGAGAGACAGAGAGACAGAGCGAGAGAGCGAGAGAACGAGAGAGCGAGAAAGAGAGCGAGAAAGAGAGAGAGAGAGAGAGAGAGAGAGAGAGACAGACAGACAGACAGACAGAGAGACAGAGAGACAGAGACAGAGAGAGGAAGAGAAGGAGAAGGAGAAGGAGAAGGAGAAGGAGAAGGAGAAGGAGGAGATGGAGAAGGAGGATGAGAAGGAGGACGAGAAGGAGAAAGAAGGGTTTGAGATGGAAGGAGAGGGAAAGGAGAGAACGTGCAAATGGGGAACGAGAGAGGAGGAAGGAGGAAGGAGGAAGGAGAAAGAAGGAGACTGCTTTCTACCAAGATCACCATCCCGCGACGTACCAGCAGACACTGGCGAGTCGCGAGAAGCACGTGGGGGAGAAAAGTCCGGGAAAGCATGAGGAGCGAGGAAGAGAAAGAGGCTGGCAACGAGAGCCGACGGCAGAGAGAGAAAGACAGAGCCAGCCACCCGACGCGTCTTACTACGACGCGCAAGGAGCGACGCCGCGCGCCTCCCTAGAAGGGGAACCACCAGCTGGAGGGGGTGGAAAGGGGGTGGCCGCGGCGGGGGTAGCAAAGACGCTCATTCGTTCCTCGGATCACGTGGGCCTCTTCTTACGATCGAGGTTTTTCCTTTCGTCCCGCGGGAAATTCGAACCTCTTACGCCGACCAGCCCGACGACTTTAACCCCTTGCTAGGGGATACGGGCTACGTCGACGGCGGACGCCACGATCTTCCTACGACGTATCGACGATCGCAGATCCCAGCAAGATCTTTCGTCTCTCGTCGTTGCTTTCTCTTTCTCTTGTCTTGAATTTTTCAGCTTTCAGGCATTATCCGTCTTACAGCGTGCAACGCCAATCTCAAGTTTCCCATCCATTTCCCAAGTTCGAGACGCGTCGATCGCCAACGTTCGTTTCTTCGGTCGTCGATTTATCGGAATTGCTCGTCGCGATTCTCGGTCCTTCAGGGGTGGCACCGCGGAACCGCGTCGAAACGCGCGAAACCCGATCGCAAATCGCGTAAATAGATCGACTTGAAAAACGAAAAGAGAGGGCGACTCAGATTCTAAACGATCCCTCCCCCCCCCCTCCCCCACCGCGTATATTTTCTGTTTCAGACGCGTCGCACTGTGTTGTTATGTGTTGTCATAGTTATTTCATTGAAAAATTAATTTCACCGTTTTCGAAACACGCACCGATTTCTGTCTGTGAAACACAAAGTCTGAACAACTCCTCTTAAGTTTCTGCCGAAACCGGACTCGATTATTTAGACAAAGCTTTCGTTCGAACGTTCCTCATTTCGAAATTACAACAAGTAAGAAAAAGACGACGAAGAAACGGAACGAAGAAGAAGAAGAAGAAGAAGAAGAAGAAGAAGAAGAAAAAGAAGAAGAAGAAAGAGAAGAAGCGGAAGAAAAAGGAGAAGAGGAAAAGGGATAACGAAGAAAAAAATACGCAAAAAAGCACAAAAAAAGAGAAGAAACGAAATTAAACAAAAAAAAAAAAAAAAAAGCATTGCCTTAAGAAAGAAGAGTATACCTACACTGTCGAAGGAACAAGCAAGAAACAGAGGAAACACACAGGGGGGAAAAAGAATAATAATAAAAAAAAAATAACAAAAAAACACTTTAGACGCCTAACAAAGTAAATTGTAAAGATATGACTAAAGTATATTTTTAACAAGTTTTGAGAAACTTTAGATTTTAAACGTAAATTTTAAAAGCGAAAAATGAAAAAAAACCATAAAATTCTTAATAACTAAAAATGTGATCTAAAAGTCGTTGCTACCAAGAGAAGCCTTATGTCCTTGTTTCAATTAGTTCGGTTCCAAACGTAAGTACGAGAAGATCAAACTGCCGGAAACGTATTTGCATGGCATGCTGCATGGTACTGGCCGACAGAGTAAGCCATTTCTCCCTCGCGTATCCGCGAAAACTTGCCGCTAACGCGATCATCCGTTTCAATCCTCGATAGCCTCTCGCGTAATTGCGAAATTCGTGGATCCAGCCACGCTGATAGATCACTGGAGGAACGCGGCCTTTCTTCGCGAAACGTCTTACCGCTTGCAATATAATGACAGCCCTTTACGGAACGGCACACCCAGCAACGACCGCCACAAAGTTGCCTCTCCGTAATTGTATACTTTCGTGCGTACAGCACCGCTTGCCACGGCTGCAACACTTATTACGGTAAATCGGTTAAACGCCAGATCGTCCGTAATCATAGCAACTACGGTGTAATCACTACTGTTGCCCCGTAGTATTGCCATTACAGGCATTATCATTATAATTCGCAGATTATTAAGTAGTATACAACGGATACGATGACTGGGCTGTCTCGCGTCGAATCGCCGCACACGCGACGATCTTGGAATCTTTCTACGAGTAAACAAAGTCCGGCTGACGAGCAGAAAATCGTTCGGGCATAGGGATCGAACGATATGGTACGGTTTCTGGTATCTCGCGGGATCGTAGGAACACGATCGAGGGAACCGGCCGTTCCGGGCTAAAATGTTGTTAACCGTTGGCCGCGACACGCGTATCGAGCCTCTAGCAAGAGCCCCGACAAAATTGGTATCGGCCAACGGCCGGAAAAAAGTCGATTAACGACGGAAAAATGGCAGAGACGATGGTAAAAATCGGCATCGTGGAAACAGCAGTGGTGGTAGTAGTAGTAGCAGTAGTAGTAGTAGTAGTAGTAGTAGTAGTAGTAATAGCAATAGCAATAGTAATAGTAGTAGTAGTAGTAGTAGTAGTAGTAGCAGTAGCAGTAGCAGCAGTACTAATAGTAATAGTAATAGCGGTAATAGTATCGTCGAATATCGCCGGGCCCAGAGAATCTGGTCGAAGAGATATAGCGGAGAGCGCGCGCGGCCCGATGCGAACGACCAACGTGGAAAGATCGAGGGGAGCGAGGGGAGGAGGGAGGGTGGCGAGAAAAATTGCGAATCGGGCGGACCTCGCTCGGGATCATTTTATTTTCCGTGCGACGATGACGCACCGCTGGCAGACCCGGGAGCCGTACCCGATGATCGGTGGGGTGAGGCGAAAGACGAGGAGGTGGTGTGTGCCGGGCTTCGATTTGAAATTTCCTATTTCGCAACTGGAGGCCTGGCTTTGAAAACCGGCCGTTCGCTGCATGCAACGACGTAGCAACGCGCAACACGCGAACGTTACGTTCATTTGGCGAACGAACCAACGAACCAACGAACCAACGAACCAACGAAAATGACGACGACGGGGATGGGTGGCGCGAGTGGATGACGCGTTGCGGGGAATCGGCAGCAGCGCGCTTTCCACAGGCATTCTTTTTTTTTTTTTTTTCGATGATTTTCAAGCGAAAGGGTGGTCGGTGGTGGTGGCGATGATGGTGGTGGTGCTGCTGTTGCTGCTGCTGCTGCTACTACTTGGTCGTTGCATACACGCGAAAACGAACGCGCGGGACTGTACAGGGTTTACGTGTAGGAACGCGCATCGGTCTATCATCCCGTTTGGCTGGGTTCGTCGATGGTCGTTGTTGTTGCGCCGGGAATACCAGCAGGGGGTGGTCGACAGGAGCGGAAAGGCGTTAGGGTGCCCCTCGGTGGAAAGAGGAGGCGATGCAACTCGGTGTCGGTGGTAGCATGGGCACTAGGGTGAGCGTGAGCGAGAGCGAGCTAACGAGAGAGCGAGAAAGCGAGAGAAGGGCCAGAGAGAAGCAAGAGAGAAGCAAGAGAGAAGCAAGAGGGAAGCAAGAGAGAAGCAAGAGAGAAGGGAGAGGGTGGCGGCGGCGGCGGGCCTGCATGCTTTTTTTTTCCACACCCCGCGTATTGATCCCGGAGTCATTCAAAATGGCGGCCGGGGCCGAGTCAGCCAATGACTGCCTGAATCGATGACTGCAGCGAGCCACCCCCGGACCGGCCAATGGGAGGCCAATGGGAGGCCGTCGCACGGCGTTCTATGCGGGAACCACCACCCCGATATACGAGACACCGGCCTACCACCTTCCTATACCCGCTAGTACGTGCACATGCGTTTGCACGCGTGTCTGTTTCGTGTTCCGGGTTCGAGCTCGTCGATGACCCGGGACACGTCGATGATTTCCACGGAAAATTCCCCTTCCCGATCGGTCGAGCTGCGTTTCGACCCCCTAAAAAACCGTCCAACTTTCGGCGATCGCTCGGCCGCCCGGCTATTTCCGTCCAGACCGTTCGCATTCGCCGCGATTAACGGCCTACCCCCTCTGTTATCCCACCCTCTGCGAAATAACGGCAATCGCAATTCCAACTACTGTTTAAATCGCAAGAATCTCCATGCTTGCTCCCTCTCTTCTCTTCTCTTCTCTTCTCTTCTCTACTCCGGTCATCGACGACGAATACCAGAGTGCCATCGCTGGCCCATCATCGACCGTTTCTTCTCGCATTTTCAACCGCAACGGCAACCGCGAGTCGGTCGACTCGTGATACGGTTCGATCTCCGACCAAGCTCTTATCTTCGTCACCTTGATCCTGGATCCGCGTTCTCTTATCTTATCTCCGTGTTCGTTCGCGGCGAGTCGCGAAAAATGGCAGCAGCCGTCCTCGCTATGCAACGCTTCTCCTCGCTCTTCGCCGCTCCGTGTGCCCGAGCTGCGCCAACGATCGAAATCGATCGGCCCGGCTGCAAAACCAGATACAGCAGTGGAGACGAACGAGCGGAGCGACGTTTGTCTGCGAATCGAATCGCATCAATTTTATGCCACGGCACTCGTTGCCGCACTTTGTGCATAACGCGGGGCAAAGAGAATGTCGAAACCGCGCGAGACACGAGGCACGAGGCACGATTGCATCACGGTCTACAGAGCGTGCACCGCCGCGCGCTGCGTTACATCTGTGTGTGCATATGTACTTAGATTGGCTCCTATTGACATAGCCACAGACGACGACGGTGGTGGTGGTACGTGTACAGTCGGGAAAAATGCGAACGACGCGTTTCACAGGCTCGTTGCGGCGTGTCCGCGCCGAGTTTCCTCGACGCTTTGATCTCGAACGGGAACACGCCGCCTCGGTACTCCCGCGATTTTCCGTCGGAATGAATTAATAGGAAATCGAGCGTCCCTGGCGTCCGCGAGTCGAAAAATCGATCTCGCGCCCGCACCGTCGCGCCGCGGCACCACGATTCTTTTATCTTCGATCGACGCGTCAACACCGATACGTGTCCTCCGTCCCTTCTTTCTCCCCTTTTTTCTCTCCTCCTTTTCCCTTTCTCCCTTTTTCCTTTTTTTATTCGACGAAGTTCACAGCTCTGTCGAGGTGTGTGAGCGAAACAGGCGTCCGTCAAATCGATACATCGGTACATCGCGCGGATTTTCTCGATCATTGTCAATACCGGCGCGCTCGTGCAAACAACTCGGACAAATTCGCCACATTTCCCTCGCTCTCTACAACGATCCTGCGCGATGACGAGATTCCGTAACATCGTAACAATTCGCTTCTCGCCTAGTAATAAGCGATAATATCGGTGGAAAGAAAGCTCGACCGGAAACGTTCGTTCGTCTCTGTTCGAAGGAAATCTCGAACGATGATCGGCCGAAGGGTGTAGAAACGGGAGCGCACTTTCTGCCGCAGCTGTACTAAACGCACGATGGAACGGTTTTTCTAGCGCGGGCAGTTTTTCTATTAAGCTTCATTTGTTTCTTTCATTGCGTAATGCGCCGGACGCGTCGCTCATTTCATCCTACTGGCGAGCACTGCTACCGTTAGAATTCTTAATCCGGATTGCAGTTTCGATACTTCGCGTCGCGTTTTATCATCCGACTCGTCGTTTCGTCGTTTCCGTTTCGATCGTGTTTATCTCGCGATTCACATCCTCCGTCCAACCTGTTTTCCGCTTACCGATTGTTCCAATCGTTACCAATGTTCGGACAGACCCGTCACCTTCTACGAGAAATGTTACACGTCTCATTCTGCTTGCACGGATCGAGCACGGATCGCGCACTTGCAAGGCAATCGGATCGATAATCTCGCGCGACGCCAAACCGTTAGCACAGACAGAAACCTAAGAGAACGAGTCACCCTTTTCTGTATTCGTTCGCCCCTGGTTCGTTGGCCCGCCACCAGGCGTCACTTCGTCACGGGGTAGTTTCCTCTCCGAGGGATGAATCGGCGAGGCTACTTCACACGAACAGCAGTCAAAATTTCGCTGTCGTCTCGATGCTCCGTTCGATCATTAAGCATCGGGCGATGATGCAATTACACGCGTATAGTGTAAAGAGTAACTTTTCGCTTTATTAGCGCGCCAGCGTGCTATTAATACGGTGTATTAATACGATGTATCGATACGGTGTATTAATACGGTGTATTAATACCGTGATGGATTGGAGAGACAAAGTACACGGCAACGCGTACCGCAATATCCTATATCCCCGCTCAGCAGGGAGCAAAGGTACGATCTGGCAAAGTCAGGTCTGTACGCGTAAGATATTCAAAGTGTATCGAGAAAACGCGGTTGGCATCGGAGACGGTTGAACGGAGAGCAGGTCGAGGGTCTCGTTTTGGCCGAGAAGGCGGACAATCGAAAGAAAGAAGGCAAGATCAGGGCCAGAAGACAAATGTCTTCCTACGCGGAGGCCGGTCGGTTCTATCAGGGCAGTCGATCGAGTTGATTCTCACACACACACACACACACACACACACACAGAGATAGAGATAGATAGAGAGATAGAGAGAGAGAGAGAGAGAGAGAGAGAGAGAGAGAGAAAAGGAGGAAGAAAGGTGGGACGAATGAAAACGAGACGGATGAAAGAGAGAAGGAGAGGAGAGTCGCGGCGCGGCGCGACGCGGCACGGCACGGCACGGCACAACTGGCCGCCAAGATGCAAGTACACGTGCACGTCGTATGCACCGACTCGAGTATCCTTCTGTGTCGGCTGGCTCGTCGAGGCTCCAGCTGCCGATCGGGATCAGGGGGAATCGGGATCGGGATTGGGATCTAAAATGTTACATGAACGTGTGCACGTACGTAGGTGCAATTGGTCGTTCGTTCGTTCGTTCGTTCGTTCGTTCGTTCGTTCGTTCGTTCGTCCGTTCGTTCGCTCGCCCGTTCTCTCGAACGGCCCGTGCGAACGCTATCCGGTGCATATGCGCGCATGCACAGCTCGCGATCCACCCACCCTTCGCAAAAGAGCCTCGACTCTCACCTGTTTTTACCCTGCCGCCGGTTCATTTGTAATTTAAAACGAGCCTCGATTGCCCAATGCCCGGTCTCCCCCTCCCAGCGTCCACATATCGCCTTAGTCCATAAATTCGTGCGTATTTTTCCCGTCGTAAAAGTTTGCGGGCTACTTGAAAAATATCGCCGGCTAACCCGCGGTCTACCCGGTTATTTGATCGTAGATAGCTCTCATCGGTTAGTAAACGGGGAATTAGTGGATAGGGTGCTTCCTCCGGGAGCCTGCTTCGCGCTATTGGTCGTTCGTTTCGCGAGACTCGTCAATTCGTTCGATTCTCTTACGAGGAACGTGGAACGATTTGTGGATCGAACGTTGTATCGCGTACGTTACGAAAACGCAACGGAGCAACCGCACGTAACTTTCTCTTTCGCAACCTCGCCCAAAAAAAATTCCTACGTCGGTAACAGGCTGTCGCGACCGGAAGTTCGATCGCGATCGTGGTACAGGGCCCCCTCGTTTCGTGCACACCCCCGCGCCGCAGCTTTGCGTGTTTATGCAGATGCCCGATGGAAAAATGCTCGTACGTACGGTTACGGACATCTGTCAGATTCGCCGGCAGATAGATCGAGAGGCACGTGTCGACGTTTCCAAAACACGAACGTTTCTCCATTGAACTGGTTCGATCATCTTCTCTCTTCTTCTCTCTTCTTCTCTCCTCTACTCTCGGCGACGACGAAACGAGAACGTCAGGTGACCCGCGACGTCGTCCCTCTCTCTCTCTCTCTCTCTCTCTCTCTATCGCACTCTCGAACTCTTTGAACTCGCGCGAGAAGGAAAACTCGAGGTCCATCGAGCACGAATCTTCACGCACGGTTAGGCGTTTGCACGTGCGTGTCGCGCAAGGGTGGCAAAGGGGACGAAGGCAGCGGGAACGAAGAATCCACGGACGGGCTACCAGCTTCTTGCTGCGGCAAGCTTTTTTTTCGTCCACCTGAAGCGTGGAAAGCGTCTCGTGGCTATCTCTAGGCGGTGAACGGCATGGATAGGGTGGACGCTGTGTACGAGGCGACGCAGCACGCGGCCGTGGGGTTGGAGCGGAAAAAAACGAGGGTGAGCTTCTCCGCCCCCTGGACTCACACTTCCACGTGTACGCCACGTGGAAAAAAGGACGAGACCGACGTAAAAATGCGACGCGTGGGGATCGCCGGCCGGTGGTGGGGGCGAAAGCGGCCGAACGAAGGAAGGGAAAAGCGGGCAGAGCAAAGGACAGACTCTTGGTGGGTGGAGGGTGTTTCGCGCGGGAGTAAGTGACAGCTAGAAAGAGGAGAAGAACGAGAGTAGAGGGGAAAGACGTTGCCGTGGCAGGAAGGGATGGAAAGCTTGCACGATGGTGGGGGCAGACACGTTAGACGAGGAAGGGAAGGGATCGTCTATTTGACGAGGGAGGGTGCGTAAGACGAGTAGGATGACCATCGACCAGCCCCGGCTATGAAATGAACATCGGCGCCTCCGTTGAAAAGTCGACGTCCTGCTCGAGGTCGACGATCTATCATTCGATCGAGATCTCCGCGAGACGGAAACAACAAACCACCCTCCTCCGCGGCTAATTGTCAGAATTTATAGCACGTAACGCAGCGCGCGCCCGACTAACGGCCACAACGGCGTAGCGTCCGTCCGTACAGGCGGCTCTACGCGGCGGTTACGATGAGAAGGACGTGTTGGCTTAAAAACTTTCGGTCGACGAGGAAAAATCCGATTCGAGGTATGGTTAGAAGAGCTAGCGGCAAAGGATAAAAAAGAAAGCGCGTTCCACTCCCCCTCGTTCTGGTTAGTCACGCGCGCGCGCGTTTGTGTGTGTGTGTGTGTGTGTGTGTGCGTGTGTGTGTGTGTGTGGCCATACGAAGCATAAGGGAGGAGAGGCCATTTTTATACGACGGTCCCCTTCTTTTTACGCGTACCTCAGACTGCAGCTACACCCCCTTACACGAGCCCTCGACAAGAATTTTTCGGTCAGTCGAATTCATCGTGTCGTAACGTTCGCACGGTTATACGTACGCGCTAGATTTAGGCGCTAGAATTAGGCGCTAGATTTAGGCGCTAAAGTTAAAGGAGAAAGAAAGAAAGAAAGAAAGAAAGAAAGAAAGAAAGAAAGAAAGAAAGAAAGAGAGAGAGAGAGAGAGAAAGAAAGAAAGAAAGAGAGAGAGAAAGAAAGAAAGAAAGAGAGAAAGAAAGAAAGAAAGAAAGAAATAGGAGGAGAGACAGGCGACGTATCGCGGTACGCGTTCCAGTTACGTCTCGCGGGCTTCGCATGGTACTTTCAAGGGCGATCTTGGACGAACTTTGGAAGAAAAGTAGGCGCGTGTTTATGTTGCCGTAGGAACGCGAGGGGCCGCGTGAGGGACGGAGGGAGGGCAGCATCGGCGATTCAGGTACGATACGGACGAGGATGATCGGAGTTCTTGCGTCCTGCGTTTCCGCAGGCTTTTCTCGAGAGGGAGGATAGAGGAGGCACGGCGGAGAAACGGAAACGGCGGCGAAAAATGGAAGGACAGATAGATCGGTGGAGGGAAATGTAAGGTGAAAAAGAGGCAAAGGGAAAAAGAGAGAAACACTCGCCCCACTCTCTTTCTCACCCCTTAGAAAAGCTACCCCCGTCGGAGACGTCGGCGGAGTCGGCAGCCGAGTGTCCCCCACCCACGACGAGGAGCTTGTGCAGAAGCAGCGGGGCGCGAGGGGTGGCCGAGCAGAGTGTGTTGAGGAAAAGGGGGAGACAGAGCGCGCGCCTCGTCGTAAGCTGTTTGGTGGGGGCAAAGGAAAAGAGGGGTGGCTTGAAAACTGCTGTCCTACGGCAGGCTCAGTTTTTCGTCCTCTCGGAGGTAGATTTTGGTCGTGGGAGTACCGGTCAAGGGTCGAACGTCGGTCGAGGGTGACCTGGGCCGGGGCCCAGGTCCTAAGGACCCTGGCTCGCGAGTCTCTTAGGCGGAAAACGGAGCCGGCAAAGGCAATCGGAGGCAGCCAGAAATTTCGCGACCGCGCACCACCTAAGACAACGCCCCTACCCGAACACGCGTTCTTTAAGGCACGAGGGGGTGGCTTTTAGTCAGACGCACGCGGTCTGAGAAGCGCGCCACCACCGGCCCCCGACGGAGAAGGACTTAGCGTTTCTCGCGAGCCGCAGACCCGAGTCAGTTTCGGTTCCTCCTCCGTCAAGGACTCGAGAACGCGGAAGAGGAGAGAGCTTTTTCCTTCATCGTACACGCGCCGTTGTCGTCGTCTTCGTGACTCGTCGTCGTCGTGAGTCGTCGTCGTCGTCGTCGTCGTCGCCGTCGTCGTCGTCGTCGTCGTCGTCGTCGTCGTCGTCGTCGTCGTCGTCGTCGTCG
>CM026174.1:366074-369915 GCA_014825975.1 Bombus haemorrhoidalis | reverse complement strand
TCTTACCTGACGGACATTGTCTCGACGCTTCAACTTCGAGGAGAGAAGAGGCCCAAGTGCGTTTACACACGATCCTCGTTTGTTTGTTTTTTTTTCTCCTCGATCGCTGCTATCGTCGATACGACGCTTCTCTCTCCGCGAGAAATCACATCCGATACGAACGGAACGTAAGGAATCTTGGATTTTCCTTCGATTACGTGACCTCTTCTTCGACTCTCAGTTCGACTCTCAGTGCACGAACCCGCAACTTGGACTTGGAAAAAGAGTGATCAACGTTCTCGCCCCCACCCCTCCCCCGCGCAGATGAGAATACGTGCTCGAGAGAGATCTGCCGATCGTTTATTTTTTCCATCGTGATTTTAGTCAGTTTTCCCCTCTTTCGGCCAACCACCGCTGGCTGATCCACCCCCTCCATTCCACTTGCCTGACATGCCCGGTACACGTCATCGTCGTCTGCAGTGTTTCGTCGCGTTCGTGGACGGCTCGATCATTTCTTAATCCCGGTATCAGGCCGGCGATGCGATGGAGTGCCTTGTTAAGATACGGCTAAACGAACGAGAACAGCCGCGTCGACGAGTTGCTCGGACGAGGTGTTGGCTCGATGCTCGCCGAACAACATCTTGAAACTTTCGACCAATTCGTTCGCGGGGATGCGACGATAATCGCCCGACGATCGGATAACGGGTCGATGACGAAAGAGCCTGTCGATGCCGCGAACGATGCCGACGAACGATGCTTGGAAGGTGATGACCAACTGTCGTCATGCTCCGACCAACGCGACGGATCGCCACCCTCTATACGATCTCCTTATATTCTGAATCGTCGTCGAGTTTAGAAGACGTTGTAAAAAGACGTCTACGTAAAATGTATCTGGTTGTGTCGCGACCCGTTCGAAATCTCGTTGGGTGGTATCTCTGTGGCCTCTGTTCGTAGCACCGCGGCCGTTCGCATAGTGGCCGATCGAGAAACGTGCTAGAAAATTTTAGTCACTCGCGTTCGTAATCGCGTGCAGCTTGTTTTTATCGAGTTAATTAATTTCGGTAAACGCGAGTGAAACGTGCAAAGGATTCGCTAATTCGCTAATGGATGGATGTGGTTCGAACCACGAGAAAGATCGGTGTTTCGCTGCTGTTTCCACGTGAAAAACACGAGTGTCGATCGTTGGATACGCGACGCACAATGACATAATTAAATACCTCGGTGATCCTCTCCTCCTACGCATCCCTCTCGCAACCGGCGAGACCTTCTTTAAACAAGGCGATGCGACTCCGATCGTTTTACGAAAATGCGTTAATTTATCGAGGATCAAACGATTTTTAACAACGAATTTCCTTTTTTACGAGCGATCGCCCGCAATGCGCGACGCGACGGCGAAACGCCACCGTGTTTCCCGGCACACGTGTTCTCGTCAAACTACACCGACGAATCGTTCGTAACAGGCCGATAACGGTTCGCGACAGTGCAGTTAAAGTGACAAGTCGTTTCTCACACCATTTTCCAATATCTTTCCTTCGCCGGTAGTACTAGTAAAGGGAAACGGACACCTTTCTCTCGTTTCTCGGCAGAATCATCCGACGTTCCGGCGAACATCGAAATCCCTTCGTTTCCTGCTCAACGAGTATGTCCCGCGGCTCCGCCGTTCTATTCGCCGCCCGTTGAAAGTCAAACGTTACGAACATTGATACATCACGTGCCGAAACTCCGTGTGCCGCGAAATTTTTGCGAAAATTAGGAAACGAAGGATGGGAGGATATTGCGTCGATCGCGTCGATCGCGTCGATCGCGGTGATTTCGTCGCGAGTGACAAAACGTGTCTGGATAGCGCGATCTGTTCGACGAGGGCGTTCAGTGCGAAGTTATCGAACGTCGTAGCCCTCGAATCTAAGGACGATAGCCTATAGCTGCATGCTTAGAACTCGTGGAATAGATTGGAGATCGAGTGAAACGTGTAGCGCGCGGGTCGTCCCGTCGTAGAGACGTAGCGGTTAAATCGGAAGCACGTCGGTGAGAAACAGTGGGCATAAAAATAGCGTTTTCTTTTTGAATTGCAGCTTCGAGCGGGAGACGCGTTGCAGCAAGAGATTCCCGCGCAGGAGAGGAAGACTGGACAAAGCGGAAGAAGCAGAATAAGACGAGCAAAGCAGAAGAAGCGGAGGAACACAGGAGTAAAAGAAGAGCGAAAGCGAGACGCGTAGGAGCGGGGTTGCGACGGAAGTGATTCGGTAACGAAAAAGGAAAGAGGAAGGCGGATAGAGCGAAGCAGAAGAGAGGAGAAAGGTGGATTAAGGGAAGAATAATATTAAGAAGAAGAAGAAGAAGAAGAAGAAGGAGAAGGAGAAGAAGGAGTAGAAGAAGGAGGAGGAGGAGGAGGAGAAGCAGCAGCAGCAGCAGCAGCAGCAGCAGCAGCAGCAGCAAGAGAAGGAGAAGAAGAAGAAGAACAAGAATAAAAAGAGAAGAGAAACGAGAAGGAGAAGGAGAGGGAAAAGGAGAAGAAAGGGAAGATCCGGGATAAGGATAGATTTGGAAGAGGGAAAAGGGAGCAAGCGAAAGCAAGAAGTCGGATAGAGCAAGGACGAAGGAAAGGAAGAAAGAAGAAGAGAAGAAGAGAAGAAGAGAAGAAGCTCGTTAGGGAGAACCTCGCGCCGCATACATATATATTTCAGTGTGTTCAAAAAACGAGTGTACCTAAGTGCAATATTATTAAAGCTAAACGATAATAAGAAGCAACCACAACTACCATCGACGATATCGGTAACGACGAGCGGTTAATCGATAATCGAATAGAATTCCTTTTAAAGAGTTAAAAACCCTAGAGTCGCATTTCGAGGAGGAGTCGTGTGAACAGACGCGAAACAAACAGGACGAAGGATCGTATAGGAGAGGACGCGGGCACCGCTAAAGCTGTAACGAAAGGAGAATCGGCGATCGGTATAGCGGCGGATGCCAGCCACAGCGTCTTCGACACGCGCTGTGCAGACGGAGTGACCGAAATCCCGACAGAGGAGAACTGCCGTCCCGGTTCAAAGAAATCACACTACGTATCACACACGGCCGACGCGCCAGTCCCTTTTCCTTCGGCTTTCGACGAAAGGGCTCGCACGTTCGCACACACGCACACACACGCACATCGACATAACGGGGCTACTAACTACTCAGGGCAAAGCGGGACGGCCAGTATCATCCGCCAAGTGTGATTTCTCACCCGGCAGCACAGACTGCTCTACGACAGACACTTCGACCAACGACAGAGAGTCTCGCGTCTGCACGGACTGTCCTTCTCGTTCACACCGTCCGGGCTGGGCAATCCTGAATTTTAACCTGAACTTAAGTGTATGATAGACTTTAAGTTAGATAGAACAAAGAAATAGGCTGTTCTCCGCTGACGGAGGACGTCCATTCGCGCGCGCATCGATTCATCAGCCACATACACACACGCGCACGCACACACACACACACAAATACACAGACAGACACGCAGGCACACACATACACGCGCGCCCGCACGCAAGAACGCGCGCGCACGCACACGCAAGCTCACTCGCACGCACACACGCGCGCGCACGCACTAAAACGGGCGCGCGCGCGCACCGTTAAAAGAAACACGTACGTATCAGAACGTTAACGCACGTTAGCGGAAGGAGGATCTGAAGGAGAAGAAGAAGACGAAGAAGAAGACGAAGAAGAAGAAGAAGAAGAAGAAGCTGCTAGAATCACCGAACTGCGGAGACGCTTGTACACGATCAGCGAGAGATATAAAGAGCTATCGGTATCAATATCGGTGATCGAGTTACGGGAGACGGGTTTCGAAAGATCGAGAAAAGTGGAAGGGCCATCGATCGTA
>CM026174.1:356074-363574 GCA_014825975.1 Bombus haemorrhoidalis | reverse complement strand
TAACAACAACCGAAAAGGTCTAAATTCTTCTGGCGCGGGTTATAAAATCGTAGGGCCCGCGATTTCGTTAAACTGGAGCCAACGTTCGAACGAGACGATTCTATCAGGTATTCGTGACTAAGATGAACAACGAGGACGCGGATAGTCCCTCGATTAGGACGAAAAAAGACCAGATGTCAGGCCTGTCAGAATCGACAGGATACGGACGAAAACGTGCGTATCGGCTTAACTAGATGACTTTCAATAAATCGCGCTACATCGTCGACAATTTTGCTGACTGTTTGAATCTGCGACTGTACCGAGATACACTGACCATGGTTCACGCACATCGGAATACGTTGACTTACCACATCGCGTACTTCAACACGCGTACGCGATCACGCGCACGAACACGCAAATACACGAGCGCGCGCGCGCTCTCTCTCTCTCTCTCTCTCACACACACACACATACACACACGCACGCACGCACGCACACGCAGACACACGCACACACATATACACGCATGCAACAGAACGAGCAAGAGAGGGAGAGTGAGAGAGAGTGAATGTTGGCGCGGGAGCGCGCGCTCGCGCTCCAGCTAGCAGCCAAGCAAAGCAGCCAGCCACGCACACATTAGAGTCACGGGGCCACAAATGCAAACGCGGCCCACGCACACCGATGCGAGGAGATGCAGATACGTCGTCTCTCGGGGTTCTTGACCCGCGCAACACAGATAATACTATACGCATACGTCATACGGTACGCCGAGAAGATGTTCTCGAGAAAATATCGCGGCGTGCTTCTGGCGATGCCACAGTCCGCGGAGCTTCGATACGAGGAAACTAAGTAAATATATCCCCGCGGATCCGATTCGGTCTCACCGCCAATAGGAATCCGAACCGTTTTTCTTTCTTCTTCCTTCTTCTTCTTCTTCTCCTTTTTTTTTTTTTTGTTTGTTTTTTCTTTCTTTTTTTTTTTGTTTTTCTTTCCTGTTTCTCTCGCTCGCGCGAATTACGACACAAGCAGGGAGAACAACAACCGATTTCGTAGTACAGACTTTTCGTATCACGCGATTTTACCAGGTAGGACGATCTACGTTGAAGCTAGTGAAAAGTACGTGGTGGAGGAAAAAGTCGAACGACTCGACTATCCGACGTTACGGATGATTCCTCGTTTCTTGTTTTATTTCGAACGTTGTTTAAACAACGCTCATCCGTCTCCCCTACCAAATCTCTATAGCGTCTTCCAGTTTTCACGCGTGAAGATTGTTTCGAAGGAAAAGGAAAGAGATTTCGAGCGGCTAGTCGGAGATCGTTTCACGAATTACTGTAAGAGCACCATATTTGGTAGGGAAGAAAGCGATTTTGTATCACTGCCGGCTATAAGAAAGGGCAGAGAGAAGTAAACTAACACGAGCCTCCTGTCTTGCCTGATAGTCTCGTGCCTCTGCGGCGGGACTTGGAGGTGCGGGAGGCGCCGGCGGAGGCGGAGGAATGGGCAACATCAGCGAACGCACCCTCGAGGAATGCTGGTCCACCCTGCAACGAGTGAGTTGAATACTCAGCCCGTTCAAAATCCCCTTATTATTTCTCCTCGTCACGCAGCTTCCTGCAATTTCTCACTTTTCTCTTCTTCTTTTCTTTTCTTTCCTTTTTTCTTTTTGTTTTCTTTTTCGCCAATTCGTACAAAGCTCGACGTACGTAACTCTCTTCCTTCTCGCGTCTCCTTTTTCTCTCTTCTTTTCCCTTTCTTTTTCTCCTCTCTTCTCGTTTTCATCTATGTTCCTCCCGCACGTTTCACGCAACTGTCATACCTATGCGTACACCTGATTATATATATATATATATATATATATATATATATATATATATATATATATATATATATATATATTATATATAATGTGTGTGTGTGTGTGTGTGTGTGTGTGTATATATATGTTATAAGATTAAAGTGATACGGATTTTCCTAAGAATTCCAAAGGGGAGATCCGGTGTACTTTCATCTCCGACATATATATATACACACACACACACACACACACACACACACACACACACACACACACACACACACACACACACACATACATACATACATACATGCAATTATATCGAATCTTTGATCTCACGATTGCGCGTACTTCATTCTCGTTTTTCCGACTTATGAGTTTACGAGCAGATCTCGCTCTCCTCGTCTCTCTCCGTTCTCATTGTTTTTATTTTCTGCACTCACATTTTCGTTAGTTTGTTTATCGCAGCGCCTAGCATGCTCTACGTGCGTGTATGTGCTTCTCTATATGGATTTATTAATTTTCCTTCGATCTTAACGTTAAAAGATCCGTCGCTTGCTAAGAAATCGTCTGGCAGCTCATCGCCTGCTCAACGAACGGCGCGACGCCTCGATCGTCGATAAAGTGTTGACCGCCGTGGCGGTTCGAGATCGATCCGGCGATTCTTACGAGAAGATCGCGGACGGTGGATTTTTACGGACAAGATCCGTATAGGTAGATGACCGAGCGTCTCGGCCAACGGTACCTCGCAGCTCGCGAGACAATACCGCGTTTAATTGTTCCATACGCGTATTCCACGCACGATGCAACCGATTTAATGGGACACTCCGTCGCGATCGATAGTACGAGTCTCCGCGTATATGGCGTTGTCCTTTTACGAGGCAGAACCGAAATGAAGGGAAAGGAAGCACCGCTAACGAGCCGTGAATCGAGTTCGTCTATCCGTTCGACTCGAAAGAAGAACGAGATGCCCGGCGGGAGGGAGAGAGAGTGAGTGTGCGCGCGCGCGTGTAAGTGTGTGTGTGTGTGTGTGTGTGTGTGAGAGAGAGAGAGAGAGGAGAAAGGAGAAAGCCAGGAAGAATAGGGATGGAGAAGGGGATGGCGGGGCAGAGTAAAAAGAGAAGCGGCTCGTGCAAAACTTTTAAATTCTCGTCCCGAGTACGAAAGCAACAATTTGTTTCGCTAAGTAGCTGTGGCGCTCTTCTTTTGTTTTTCCGACTTCTTTTATTCTCGCTAACTGCGGCGGGATGAATGGAGAGGTGGCGGCGAGGCGGTTTGGTAGCTTTGGTAGCGATTCCACTCCCTCGTCCATCGCCGCCACCACCTTGAAAGCGACTCGCGAGCCCGGCCGAGGCGAAACTTTCGGAAAATCGCAAAAACGCCGCACGATGGCGAAGTTTTCACGTTTTGCCGGGATTTAATTAAAACATTCGCTTCCTTTGTGGCGTTCCGTAACGGTGGATCTTCGACGGAGGAGCGTGGCTGCCGGAGCTCGTGACAAAATGTTAAAAGCGACGCGCACGCTTAATTGACTCTCGTTGCTCTCCGCCATTTTCCGCAGGCGGAAACGCGCCGATGATTCTCACGGCATCTGCCGCCTTTTTCCCGCTCGTTCCTCGCCGATCGTTCGATCCCGAAACGATCGGTAGCGTACGAGTGAAGCGGAGCGGACGCGACACGACGACAATTTATTAACCGCGGCCGCGTCGACGAAATAGACCGATTGGCCGTTACGAATCGTGGGAAAACAAAGGGTGCGGAAGAAGATGGAAAGTCGAAAACATTAATGCGTCGCGACGTTGTACAAACACTCGTCGTCGCCGAGCGATTCTCATGGGTTGTCCGATCGGGGCGCAAAGGACGACGCAGCCGACGATAGAGAAAGCGGTTTTTGTTCTTTCGCTGGCTCGAAAATTAAAATCCAATTATTTCGACACCTCTGCGCGACCCTTCCGGCGATACAAATGAATTTTTTGCGTCGGCTCTTTCTCTCCAAATCTCCGCTTCAAACCCCGCTTCAAACCGGTTCGACGTCGGAGCGTAACGTAACGCAGCCACGGGCCTACCCTTGACCGGATCCGGCGTCCCGATTTTCAATCGACGACAGCTGCCAGAACCGGAACTGCGCCACGGGCGCAAGAAGAAGATGACGAAAAAAAGGGTGGAAGCTTCAAGAGACTATGAGAACGTTCGGATCGATACTCGCAGAATCGTCTCTGACGCACGAGATGCGTGCTACGATTAGTGCGCGATTAGGTGAGACGCGATGGGCGAGGTGCGGGGACAATTACGCTACACACGTACGCGACGCTTTCGCGTCTGCCTTAACGAGTTTCTGTCGTCCGAAAAACTTCCACGAGGATAATCACGTTTCGCGCGCGTACAGAAAACAAAAACAGCCTTTCTCACGTTCGGTTTCACCGTCCCCCTTGAGCGTAACTTATTTTTTTACCTTCGACCCCGAAGAGGTTCCATCGTATTATTTAAATAACGGTGTTCACGCGCGTGCCATTGTTTCGCTAACCCTTCTACCATTACGAAAAGGCGCGGTGCGGCGAGGGGCGGCGGACCGGGAGGGGGCGAGGGGGTGGGAAGAGGAGGGGGGTGCGAGAAAGCTTTCTGTTCCAAGTCGAAGAAGAAAACTCGGAGGATGAAAGATAGAAGGGCGGCGGGAAGAGGGAAGAACTTCCGTGCCGCGTAGCCGTTATGGCGAAGGCAAAATTACGACATCTCAAGTCCAGGGGCAACCATACCTTCTGCCCGTTCAGTACGTACAAAGTTTCCTGGCTTTTCAGTAATTTTCTATGATTTTCAGATCGCATGATCGCTAACAATAACGCCGGCCCCGTGCCGGCTGTTAAGATCCTTCTAATCGAATTGTTCGATCTTCGGTGAAACCGTAGGCGAGAGTCCCGGGCCAACGGTAACAGATAGAACGGCAAATAGCTAAATTTCGAAGAAACTCCGGCCTTAGAAGCCGTTCGGCTTACGAAAGTACAATTCGATACCTCCATCTCTCGTACCGCCTTTCGTTCGCTATCCACGCGAATCTCGTTGTTTGTTCGACCAATCGAACGATCGGGCAGCCTGGCAAGAATCGGCCAGATGTAACGGTCGAGTCGCGAGGCAACGACGTCCAGCAACGTCGCTTCGCGATGATAGATAGATGCGTTGTCAAAAGCGTGGCCGCCCAAAGCGAAGGAGAAAGGTACGCGTTACAAAGTCGTGTGCCGGCCGAACGTTCTTCTGTACGCGTCGCGTACGGCTCGTTCTTCCTCTTCTTTTTTTTCTCTCCTTCCTCGTCATTCGCTCGCTCGCTCGCTCGCTCGCTCGCTCGCTCGCGCGGTTCCGCCATGACCTACCCCAAGCGCGGTCGGCGAAAGAAAAAGAACGAGTAAAGGGGAGAGGGAGAAGGGGCGGGAGCGGGCGAACCGAGAGAAAAGAGTGAGAGAGAGAGAGAGAGAGAGAGAGAGGGAGGGAGAGGGAGATGGAGAGACGGAGAGATGGAGAGATGGAGAGAGCGAGAGTGGGAGGGTGGGAGAACCGGAGAACGAGAGAAGAGGAAAGAAGTCGCGCGCCCACACACGGCTGGCAAAGTTGCAACGTGGATGACCAGGAGAAGAGTTGGCCGCGGTAACGAACGAGCGAGATGGAACAGTACGGGAGCAGAGGGGCAAATGGGAGGGGGCGAGGTGCAATGGAATAGAGTTTATTCTTTGTGTCGCGCGTATGGCTACGCGCTTTTTTTTTTATCGTTCGTTGACTCCGCTCCGTTCTGCAGTCGCGTTCACCGCATCGCTCTCAACGATAAGATTACGCTCACTCACAGGGGCGGTCATGCGCGATATTCGCGCGCTCCGAAAGATCCGCACGCTTTTCCTCCGGAGGAAAATTTCATTTTCAGCTCGATCGCGATCCCAAAATTCCATCTCTCTCCGGATTGGCAATCCGCTCACCCTATCCGAGCTTGCTGGATGCTGTCGCTTTCTCGCGAGCCCAACGCCGTACACCGTGTAACGCGACTCGCTCGTCGCCTACTATTTCCATCTGACGCGATAAGATCGATAGGATCGATCGATATAGATCGATCGTAGCCTGTGCCATCTTCGTGCAGCAACGAACGTCCGTCCCCGTTCGTGATGTATCGGATGTTTTCTGGTATTCACTCTGCCCGCGTCCTCGTGTCGTACGTTCAGCTTCCATAACCGAGCGTTTCTTAACCAACGGAGTCACCCTATAGAATAGCCAACTTATTAAACAACCGTTATCCTACGTGCCACTGGTAATTATTGCAAACTCGAAACGTGACGCGTACGCAACAGCCATTAATTCGTGCGCTGGCTGGTTCTACTCGAATGCAAAACACCGGGCACCGTAATAGCCGACGCGAGAAGGCAGGATCTAAGGAGGGGGCAGGGCGGGAAAGAAATTTCATCGAAGAGCGGAGAAAGAACAGCGGGGAAAATGGAGAGGAAAATGCAAAACGGCGAAAACCAAGAGAGACGTAGGTCTGCGCGGAGTTGAGAAATCTCGGCGGCCCGGTCACGAGAGAGACCGCGCGCGTATCCCAGAACCTTTCCTCTCCTCTGGTTGGAGCTGCCGCGGCAAAAGATCGTTGCCCTTCTAAATATAAGTTTGCAAAATCGAACAGCAAAACTGCGGAGTTTTGCCGTGGTCTGTGCGGCTCTGTGTGTATATTGCCGGTAGATCAGACCCCTTCCTTCTTCTTCTGCTTATTCTTCTTCTTCTTCTTCTTCTTCTTCTTCTTCTTCCTCTTCTTCTTCCTCTTCTTCTTCTTCTTCTTCTTCCTCTTCTTCTTCTTCTTCCTCTTCATCCTCTTCTTCTTCTTCTTCTTCTTCTTCCTCTTCGTCCTCTTCTTCGTCCTCTTCTTCCTCTTACTCTTCTTCTTCTTCATCGTTTTCATCGTCCTCCTCTTCTTCTTCGCCTCCTCCTCCTCCGCCTTCCTCTTCTTCTGTCGAGCTGCCCGTCGCACTCGCGCTCGCGCTCCTCTTTCCAGCTCGTCGCTTGGTCCTCCTCCGCCGCAGCGTATCCTCCATCGGCACTCTCCTACTCCCTCGAATCTTTGCCCATATCTACCACCTTCTTCGGATCCCCCTCCTCGGCTCCCTCCGACACCGATCCCCACCGCAGCCTCGTGACCTCGAAGGCCTGCGAATCCGCTCTTTCGTTCGCGTCGACTTTCGGACAAAATTCGCCTGGCTCCCCTGAACGTAGTCGTAGGTCAGGATCCAGTCGCGTCACCACGGCTGTTTCGCGCCGAGCGGCCAACCGCGTTTGGATCCATCCGGAACCCCTTTTCCGGTTCAGACGTGGATTCGCCTGTTCGCTGTTTTGGCCCCCGCCACCGCAAGACTATATGACGACCGTTTCAAACGCTTCGACGAGATTAGCTGCGACTTGAATCGATACGGTTCGTCGTTAATTACGAAGTTGGAGCAGGAACGCTTATCGCGCGACTTCTCCTGCTTTCGATTTTTCGCCACCCCTATCAAATATTCAGTCCTGAAAAATTCGTATCTCGGGATACGGCTGCAGTTTCACCGATTATCAAATTGTTCGTGCCCGTAGGGCGTTTTCTCGTCCTCGTGTACGAGCAAAGTAGTACAGGCAAAGTTTCGCGAAAAATTGAATAGGGCGAGAATAGGGATCCCGCCTAGCGACGCTTCTAAATGGCAGGTCGAACGCGAATTACGAGGCTCGTCAAT